>CAJNOQ010002391.1:0-24618 GCA_905250885.1 Didymodactylos carnosus | reverse complement strand
TCTACGAAACCTAAAAAGGTTTAGAAATGGTTGCACTTCCCTATACCCTCTTAAGTTTCGTAATAACCCTTTTTTTTTAGAGAGTTGTACATAATCCGATGCAACTCGACGCGCTAATTCCGTTTATAGGTTTACTTTTCAAATAAAAACGTTCCTGGGCGGAGAACAATGGGTTCTTTTACCTGAAAAATCAGAGTTTTTTAGAAAACGTACTGTAGGAATTTTTGGACTTCTGAGAAAGATTTAATAACAGCATTTTGTACGGATTTAGAAGCATTTTTTTGTCTTTCTCTATTGTTTTGGACAACAAATAATCAGTTTTCTTAATAATAGCAAAAAGGTTATTAATTTTCCTTAATCAGCTTATTACATTTTGCAAACGAACTTTCTTTTAGTTTGTAAGCATTTAATTCCCTGCAAACTAGCGTAGTTTTTAATTTTCTTTTGTTCAGTTTCTCGAAAGTATTCGGTTTTCATAATGATCTCGCCTATTTAGATTGAAAAAGAAGTGAGTTGTTTTTCTGATTTTTGGAGAACCTATAAAACAATATAAATTTAAGTTCTTCATTTATCCCAAATAGAGAACTCATTTCGAGTTCTTCAGATTATGAAGAAAACGAAACTTTTTTTGGGGAACTTATAAGAGTTTTACAGATTTTCCAGAACTCAAATTGGTTCCGTTAGGCGGTTCTCTATATGGAACAAATGGACGGAGAACTCAAATTTTTTACAGTGTAGATACTAGATTGCTCTTTCCACAAAATAAATAACAAATGTCTAGTGCTCTGGAAATTCAGAAAAATATCGCCTGACTTTTTGTGCAAATTGCTTTTTGCACCGCACATTATAATTTTCTTGCAATAGAAAATCATTAACTCGACTAGGGATCACATTGATGGAAATTTAGCCATAGACAGACGTAAACACAGACCCATCGCAATAGAGGTGGCGTGATGACACTGTATCTGTTTCTTTCTGAGAAACCAGACCAGAAAACTTTTGCCTATCACTAATAAAATAAAGTTTTTGATTATTTTTCAGTTGCCACCTTCTCTAAACTTTTTTTTACTACCACATTCACACAGAAAATTTTCTCATTCAATTTTGCAGAGTTAGAAATGTCAAAAGATTTAGAAAAAATTTAGAAGTCTGAAAATTCTTTATGATCTCCATTAAATGTCTATTTTTGCTTTGAATGTAAAAACGGAAAATCGAACCAATCACAAATATGCGGAACAAATCAAGTATTTTTATCTCTATTTTGTAATGCTTGTGGAATTTTTTCGGAAAAAGAAACTGTATTTGTTATATCCGCTTCGCATTTTCTACTCAACATCACGATTTAAACTATAGTTTAACTTCTTCTAGTATATGAGATCCAGGAACGATGCATAGACGATGTCAAAAGACGACTTTATCATTGGCTAACTATAACCTATCTGATGTACAGAAAAATATTTTGACATGTAAAGAGAAAAAAAAGTTTTTTTCTTCTTGACACGCTTCATTTTCTATTTCTGTTTTCTGTTGATCAGTATAATCCTCTTTTGTTTCTTAGAAAAAATATTGATTATTCACTTTTTTGTTGATAGTCCTGATGAACCAAAGTCTCATCGATAAAAAATCGATTTTGGATGAGAAATGCGAAACAAAACTAGAGATTGAGGATTCAGTTGCTGCGAGAACAAAAGAAATTGCGAAACGTCCAAAGCGTGAACGTAGTCCTCGTAAGCAATTAGGTGACAGTTAAGTTTTTATTCTATTTATCGAGTTGTGTTTGCTTGTTTTAGCTATTCAATTATCTCAACCAGCTCCAAAAAGTAAAAAACCCAAAGAAATTGTACCAAAACAGCAAGATAAGGCAAAATGGACAATGGAAGAACAAAAACAATTTTTTTCCGCTCTACGAATTGTATGAGACACACGATCGTTTCGGAGACCAAAAATATCTTTCTAAAATCATGTTCTTTTGTTTCGTTCAGTATGGAAAAAATTTTGAAGCACTAGGACGATGCTTTAATGCGCGACGAAGTTTGGTGAATCCCGACGCGCAAAAACGAACAAATGGACAAATTCGCTGTTTCTATTATCGTTCGTTTAGAACAGTTTCAAAACTTTGTACATTGACTGATGGTAGGAGACAGAAACTTAATTTCTTTCTATTTATCAGATTATAAAACATTACGTTTCTGGGAATTAACTTCTTTCTTCATTATTTCCATCCAGTCAAGCTATTTTCGCTTACTTTTTTTAGAGGAAAAAAACAATCTTGATTCTCTTGAACTTCGATCGGTTTTGGCTTACTTATGTTTAAAACCAAAAGTCAAATGTAATTCTTATTCAATCTCTTCAAATACAAATATCTGTGATTATTCTTACTTATAGGTTTTGATAAAAAACCCACGATAATGGTATTACATCAGCTGATTCGTAATGGCAATGCATTTCTTCGTGTCAAAGGTCATCGAGAACATGTTTCAATAATTGGAAAAGCTCTAAAACCTCCGAAAGCATCAACTGCTATAAGTAAGTTGAATAAACATAAAACGGTTAATCATTTACAGTTAGTTTCGTTTTAGGTTCCACAAAACAATCGGATCGCCCATTGCCGAATCATGTCAAAGTATTACTGAGTCCGGCAAATAGTTTTGCTTACATGCGTGTTGGTCTTGCCATGCGTCATCCGCACGTTGAAATGACACTATCTCAAACGACAACGATATTCGAATTATCTGATAAATTAACACAATACTGGCAGCTGAATACACAAGCAGCATCTGTATCCTTTTTTGTACTTAATGTTATATTCAAGTATTGGGAGGAAAAGTCAGAATAATTGTTGCTTGATACATATTGCTTTCTTAACTAAAAATAATTTTAGTTATTTAAAGCATCATGTTCTCAGTCCAATATTAATGATGAACAACACAATGAATATATTGAACAAATCATTTTGTATCCGCATCGTATCTATTCATCATCTGTTTGTCAAGATACAGCAGTATCAGCACTAGTATCAACAACAGATGACCTCATAAAAAAGACTATAAACGAACAATTGAATGCACGATGTCGTTCCACATCTGACTCGGAAAAGTCATGTTCATCCACAACAAAATCTTTACCTACTGCTGACAATAATAACTGCGTCGATATTTCATCAATTACAACTCCAACATTAACAACACGCAAAAGAAATAATTTATCAGAAAGTGAAATGATATCTGATTTACCACTTCAGAAAAAATTGTCACCACCACCACCAGTATCCTCTTTATTATCACTGCCATCTGGATTAAATAAGTCAAGTTTAGCACGTACGGCAATGATTATGGCAGCAAAAAAAGCAGCATATAATCAAGAGACTACAAATGAACACGGATTTATGCTGTCGAATTTGGATATAACTGAAGATGAAGCAGATAGCAGTGGTAATTCTAATCTTTTATTTAAACATCGTTATGATATAATTAATTTAAATGAAGAGGTAAAATAAGTTACTTGTAGACACCCTGAACTAGTTAAAATTAAAGTTGCTCACTTTAAGGTGTGTTCCGAGGATGAAGTTGACACTGATATGATTGCTGTTCACAATGAAATGGAAATTGATATTCCACTGGCAAGTAAACAAATTGAAATAACTGTTAATAATGATGTCAACAATATTCAAATCACACCTGCACCCATGATACCAACAACTCCAAAAATCACCATGGCTGATTTACGTAACGGTATTAGTCGAACAAATAATTTTCTCTCTTCGTTAACTATTGGTCAAATTCATAAAATGTTCCAACGTCCAAAAGAACTTCGTTTTGTTTACGATTTTACTCGACGAAATAACATTGCCAATAAAGATGAAGATGATCTGACATTTTTACATTATATTATTCAATTAGCTAATCAATGTTTAGTTAATTTAACAGTCCAAAAAGAAACAAAAACGATGACGAAAAAATCTACAAAAAAACAACGTACAAAATGTTTATGTAGTTGTTGTAATCATCATGGAAAAGATAATAATCGACGTATAACACCTACAACAACTAAAATTGTTTCAAACTCGAATGAAAAAAATTTAATAAAAAATGATGTAAATATATTATTACAGACACCAAAACAATTGCCGAATGACTATGAATCTAATGTCCAATACCCTCATGAACAAATTCAACAAAATTCTAATATTACAATCAATGTACAATCAATGGATGATTTAGACAAGTAAGAATCATTCTGATAATATTCCATCCTCGTCTGATAATTAATAAATGTTGTTGTTGTTGTTTAATCACTTTAGTGTATTAATACCCGAGCAAAATCTTCTTTCACCATTTTCTTGGCCAACAACGTATTTGTCAACCTTCGAACAACAACAGCAGACAACAATTAATTCATTACTTACAACAAGCGTCTCAGCGTCCAATCCTTTATCGAACAGTAACCATAGTGGCATTACAACAACCGTTACAACTTCGAATTCAAATAATATTCGATTAAATTCGACAAATTCAGTAATTCAACCAATTGATGATCCATTAATTCAATCTTTGGCTGCAGAGCAAGCAGCGACGGCAGCTAAACGAATGATGAATGATTCAACCTTTTTATCTGGACACAAACGAGTATATCAAAATTGTATTTTTGTATTAAAATAAACGCCATTACTTGTTATTTTATTGATTTTAGGTAAGAAAACCGCTACGATATGGTGATCAAGCTATTCGGGCATCAAATATGCAAACATTACTCAGTGGTAAGATTATTTTTCTTGTTCAGTAGATCTAGTTTTTGCTATTTTCTGTTTCTTTTTTTTCTCTTAGATGCAGTTCAAAATGCATTGGCAGCAAATAATCTTGTATCGGCAAAAACACAGTCAATGCAGCAAAAGCAAGATAATAAATCATTCTTGACCACAATAAAAAATGATAGGCGAAAAATGAGTAACGTTGATTTTGAATTTGATCAAAGTACGTTCATATACAGACAATTTTTTTCTATTTGCTAACATAAAATTCTTATTTAAAGACGATCTGATGAATGATAACACCAATATGAGTACAATATCTTTAAGTAGTAAGTTGTATGATACTTCCGTATCTGAAACTAATTAATGTTAATCATAATGTCATTCTTTAGCCACAATAGTCAATGCCGCTTTACAGAGCAAAGATTCACGACTTCGATTAGATTGTGATTGGCCAGATGAGGTAGCATGTGTATAAGTCGTATTTCTAACTATAGATCTTCATACATTCTTTTTTTTTGTTGTTTAGATGTCTGATCTTTCATTAGGCAGTTTTAGAGATGTCCTAGAGCATAATTCAACATTACAATCACCAGAAGATATCGACTTTCATAGCATGATAACAAACGATGATAAATATGTTGTAAGTAGACTTAAACTAAATGATGAATGAAATTAATGCACTTAAAGAGTGAGAAAAAACATCCAGAAAAAAACAAAGACCATCACCCGTTGATGCTTCCTCGTAGCGCTCTTTCTTCAAATTATTTAAAATATCTATTTTGTGTTTAAACAGGCAGAAAACTCAATATCAGCGGCTTTATATGTCATCGATAACCAACCACATTTTCTTAATAACTCAAACAACAATGTAACGGATATTTTATCACAAAATTAATGTTTGTTTTATATACTCTGTTTAAATACGTAAAACTCTTAGATTTTGTACGCTTTGTTTCTCTCTCTCTCTCTCTTTTCTGCAATAAACTAGTCAGTTTGATCTGTTCTTAAAGCGTTTCGTGCCTGATTGAATTGTTTGTTTTTTATTTATAAACTATACTGAACATTGTTTTTTTTTGCAATGACTACGTTCTGATATCAAGTTGTATGTTAACTCATGTATTTGGCTTGTGGTTGGCTACGATTTTGAATTTTACTTCATTTTTTTATTTTTGTTCTATCGATCCTTGGTTTTTTGTCTTCCCCCTATGTAGAAACTTTGCCTCGTCATTTCATTCTTGAAATTAGATGAAAATTTCATTTTTTTTGTGTGTTTATGCAGCTATTTTTATCTTCATAGAGTTGTACTATCGTGTTTGCTCGACTTCTTTTTATTGATATATGAAATTCTTTTCTTTTTTGCACAAGAACTTGTATTATAAATATGTAAGTAAAATACATGTATACCAATCAAAAAGTGAAATCGAATAAGTGACCTTCTCTTAGAATCACATGTGCATTTCTCATTTACAGTCTTAAAATTTCGTGTTGTTTTCGATTTGTAAAACAAACTTTCAAAAACTAATTTTAATCGCGAAATCGTTACACTATATGACTATGATTAAACAATAGAATGACTGGTTAATTAAAAAATATCATGATGATTTTGTTTCGAAAAGCAATGATCAGGTAGGGTTAGAATACCATCATATACGAATAAAATATAATTCTCTATCGAATATTAATTACCTACAATAACTCTCGAAAATACACGAGTATTTATATGTTCAATAGGTCATCATTTTTTTGTTTGCATATGGGTTTGTTGATTAATTAAAGAATTTATTTTCGAGAATTTATACCCATGGTTTAATAGTTTCATTATATGAGGAAACAAAAAGAGATTTCCTTGCGATAATGTCACTATAGTTGAAGTAAGCAGCAAGTTATAACGCTAATATCCTAAAAGAAAATATTAATATTGAATCTGTAATAGACAGTCTAGAGAAACTAAATATAATTTCATCAATTCTTTGTTATTGTACGTAGAAATTTAGGATTAAATCATTGAACGCGAGAAATGTATGTATCTATTGATAAATTTTTTCGTCGTTCCTTTTCTTCCGTCGTTTATCGTATTAATCCAATTGTACATAGGAAAATGACTATGTTTCTTATTCTAAATCTTATCGTCTGATTTATTTATATTTATTCGTTTGACCTTTTGATGTCGACTAATAAAGCTTTAGTCTAAATGCGGTATGAACAATAAAAAAAATTAAGTAATACAATAATGTTGATAACGTGTTATTGTGTTTATTATTAGTTATATAAAAAAATTTTTTTTAAAACAAAATGATTTGGGAAAGTTTAATTCAAACAAATTTGTGTGCATTTTTCATTAGTCTGTTGAATATTCATTACATTATTGCTGATTGTGGTGGTGAATTTAAAGTATTGTGTTATTTTTCATCGTGGACTGGAATTCATCCAGAGCCAAAAGTGTGTACACATATTATTTATACATTTGCACGAATCGAAGAAGATAATACATTAACAGGTGAGGAGTTGAAACTTTACATAATTATATCAAATAATACATTTAAATTCTGACATCTTTAAAGGTGTATGGTCAAATCCATTAAAAGAATTTAAATTAAATAAAGATCCAGATGTCAAGATTTTATTAGCAATAGGTGGACAAGATTATGCGATAAAACGTGCCGATGAAATGATGTCAAAAAATGAATCACGAAGTAAATTTGTTATATCAACAACAAAACTCTTACGTACACATGAATTCGATGGTATTGATCTTAATTTTGAACCATCGGAAGCACTTGGACTCTCACAAACACCTAATCCACCACTCATTGAAGATAAAAATAAATTAACAAATCTTTGTCGTGTATGTTTGTACCATTTAGAATATTTTATTCGTATCAGGGGTAATAAACTATTATTGTTAAGTTTAGGAATTACAAGAAGAATATGCCGCAGAAGCCGAAAGAACGGGACGTCAACGTTTATTAATTACAGTAACAACGTCTGGTATAAAAAAACATTTAGAATCACGTTATGATGTCGAAGAACTTTCAAAGTTAGTGTATGATTTCTCCATTACATCTTTCGTTTTATCCATGAATTTACTTTTAGATGTGCTGATTGGCTCAATATACAAGGTTTTGATTATCGTGGTTCCCAGGATAAAATAGCCGAACATCCAAGTTCATTATATTCAGCTACAACACATAGTGGTGCTGATTTAGATCTTAATCAAGTACTTGAACACAATATTAATTTATTAGCTTTTAAATTAGTCTAGTAAATTGTTGTTTAGGCTGCCTCTATTCGATATTTAGTATCATCAAATAATGTACAACCATCAAAATTACTATTGGGTCTACCGGTTTTTGGTAAAAAGTTTCGACTAACTAGTGATTTACATGATATTGGATCACCAGCAAATTGTTTACAAAGTGCTAGTTATACAGAAGTATAGATAATTTTATTGAATTTTTTTTTAATTCTCTGATTAAAAATATTTTTTGTATTTTAGTTATGTCGTAATTTAGTGTCTGGTTGGCAACATGTTTGGCTAGATGATAGAAAAGTGCCAATTATGATTAAAGGTGATGAAGTTATTGGATATGACGATCCGAAAAGTATAGCGCTCAAGGTAAGATTGATATAGCTAGTGCAAATTGGAATTGTATAAAATAAGATCTTTTTTCTAGGTGAACTACGCCAAAGATCAAGGTCTATCCGGTGTATTTTTGTATCCAGTTAATTTTGATGACAGTAGTGGTCAATCATGCAATCAAGGACATTTTCCTCTCGTACAAGCAGCAAAAACGGCTGTCGCCAATTATACCGTGCCGTGCATTGCACCCACTGAACCGCCATTAAATACTACTGCACAACCACGAAACAGGACAAAATTAATAACACCAAAATGGAAATCATCACGCTCAGATTATCTTACAAATCATAATAAATATCATCGAAAATCAAATTCGTCATCGTCGCCATTAAAAACATCAGTTCTAGTGGTATTAAATTTATGTACTTTTTACTTGATGATAATTAGTTTATACTGATCGTTGTCAAATTTTTAATTGAACATGAGGTACTGCATGCGATATTATGGAAAGAGGGCAGTTTTTTTCCTCATTTACACAGTGATCGGAGCTTAAAAAGGCACGAGACACCGTACTATGTTATGATATATCAATCGTGAAGTGATGCTACTAAGAATAAACGAGAGACGTTCTTGATCTGTAGTTGAACAGCACGTCTCTCCAATGTCTTTTAGTAGTACTACAGTGTACTACGGTGTTGATGAGCTTAGATATTGGTCTTCAGGTCAGCGACTAGCGAAGGAGCTTTAGAACATACGTTTCTTGTTTAGATGACCATTTTCTTATCCTGTGTACACAAATCCGTACAATTTTGTATAAATCCGTGTATATATAAAAGTTTTATTAGCACTATTGTTTAGTTCTATTTAACATCACCCAAAATAACTCTTAAGTTCTCTTTATCTGCTTTCGATAAACATACATAATCTTCAGCTCTCGCCTGAAAACAAAATTCATTTTTTGAACATGGTTTATCTAAACAAGTTCGTCTATATTCACATAATGTTCCATAGTGATATGAATCACATAAACATTTATAAACGCCATATTTATCCACAATACACGTACCATTATTTTGACATAATTTATATCGATCACATTCTGACGTAATATTACAAACATTACAATATTTTGGACATGCTTCAATAAAATATTTACCACCCATCATTAACGATGATCGTTCATGTCCTGTACACCAATCACTATCTTTTTTTATTTTCATAAATACTTTGTGTAATTGTTCACAATCGGTGGTATCGATACAATTATGATCGTTAAATGTTGGTGAAATATATTTTCTTGGTGGAACTTTAACTGGTTTCGACAAATGTTTTTTAGTGGTCTTTCTTGTTGTTGTCGGTTTTTTAGTCTGTATTGTTATCGTCTTACCTGATTTCGATGTCTGTTTTGTTGTTTTTGTGGTAGTAGTAGTGGTTGTTGTCGTTGTCGTTGTCGTTGTCGTTGTAGTCTTTGGTGCGGGTAAATGTGGACAAAGATTACATGAATATGGACAAAATTCTGAAATTGAATATCCGGTATTGAATCGAAAATTCGCTCTATGACAATATTGAACGTATGATGAACAATCAGGACTACGATCTCCACATTCAGGAACAAGATGCCTAACACATGAAATAAAATCTGAAGAAAGATCATTCATCAACGATAACTAAATAGCTTACCGTTTGCATT
This sequence comes from Didymodactylos carnosus, assembly GCA_905250885.1. Lineage (NCBI taxonomy): Eukaryota > Metazoa > Rotifera > Eurotatoria > Philodinida > Philodinidae > Didymodactylos > Didymodactylos carnosus. Next base: position 14,598 of record CAJNOQ010002391.1, on the reverse strand, counting down.
CTTCACAACAAAGTCGTCTTAGTGGCAGTGTTGAATCATAACAAAGATACGTAACATTCATACCGTTCGAACGAAGTAAATTCAATGCATCAACACAACTTAAACTACCCGTCTGATTGCGTAGATTTACAATTGGAACAGGAACCGCTAAATCACCATATGGACAACGCCATTTATCAACAAGTCTGGCAATATTATTTGTGACATTTGATGACGACACATTTTTTTCATGTTTAGTGATTGACATTGGGACACAGTGTCCTTTTTGACACCATTTATTCTCATTACATGGCGTACCTTAATGGGGGGAAAAGTACAATAAATTAAAGTCAAGTGTCTATTCGCATCATTAATATTGCACTTACCATCAAATGCTCCATCTTGCCAATACATATAATTTTCAGAATAATTTTTAAAACATCGTAATTGATGACAAACATTTTCATCAAACAATGTCTGATTAAGGCCATACACAATAGAAATGAATGGAAATGAATTGGGCCCATATTGTAGTCGACATTGTGTACGTAAACTAAATATTTCTCCTAGATGCATTGTTAATTCTCTTAAAATATGAAATTTTGTATCATTTTGTATACTTGTAAAATTATTACGCCAACATGTTGATGTATTATTGTGAGCAAATTGAATTAGTTGAGCAACTGAACAATTAGAAAAAAATGGTAATTGTATTCGATTATTTAAATTTGAATTTGCTGGTGACATGATATATCGAAAATCTTTATTATTACAATCATTTTCCGTTTCATCATGATTTAATCCCAAATTATGTCCTAATTCATGAGCAGAAGTTAATATAACAGAAAATGCATTTATATCCTCTTGAATAATTGAATATTTATATGCGGGAATACAGAGACCTTCAACATATGCCGAACCGGCACGATTTAATAGATCAATTCGAGTAAAAGTCATAATGTGATCTGCTCCTGTCTGAAAAAATTTTTTATCAAAATGGGCATCTCTGTAAGCAGTGTGTAATAAACTCAAGAGATCACTACTAGCACTTGGCCGTTCAGAATAAATTGATTTACGATATTTTTCTGTTAAATTTCGATATGTATCTAACAGTTCCCATGGTAAACGATGTTTATCATTGGCAATTATAATTTTTGTTAAACGTATATGTATTTCGAGTGTTTCGTTCATTAACGATTGTCGATACAATTGTTCAATACCAATAGCAACATGAATATAGTATATTTTTAATATTTCACTTGCTTCTAATGTACTCTTATTTAGATGTCTTTCAATATCGTGCACAATTAGACTATCAACAAGAGCTACAAATTCAATATAAACATGGGTATCTTTTTTAACCGGTTTTTTAGGTTTTAGAAGGATTGTTGGTAATGTGATATTCTCGGCTGATGGTATGGTGATATTTTCTGTATCCAATGGTAAGGTGGCCGTTGGAAGTGTAGATGGTGTGATGATTTCAGATGCGGGTACACGAGTAATAATAGTTGTTTCTAATGTAGAATCGAGTGTATCATTTGATTTTAAAGTTGAATTTGATTTTTTTGATTCGTTTTTCGTCGCACGTCGATATCTGTACTTTGGATAGCTGTTCCAATCAATGCTAACACGGGCATTGTTAACAATATGTTCACGAACAATCGGTTTTTCATCACGAAAAGATATTCTTTTAACAATATAATCATCAAAAATTTGTCTCTTTTGTCTTTTTATATTCTGCATAAAAGATGGAACAATTTCATATAATAATCCATCATTCGTTTGTACTACAGCGAACAGAGAAGGAACAGTTCGTGTAGGTATCGAATGATGAGATATGACACTTGCAAAATTAAAAGGCGGTATATCTTCGTAATCATTTTCTTCATATTTCACAATATAAGTTGTTGCTGATACTGTAGGAGGAGAGCGTATATTCGGTATGTGAGACTCATCTCCTAGTTGAAATATTTCAGGTTCATGATATGTTTGAGAAGATTTGATAAAATGAAAAGTGTTCTGTGTTCCATCAACATTCAAAGTCAATTCAAAAGAGTCCGAAACATTTGTATCTGTTTTAGATATATGAATTATTAAAATAACTTGAAAAAATTTAAAAATCGTAATCATGATATTTTTTGTTATTAATTTTGAGCCTCTTAATGTTTGAATAACTAAAGAAAAAGACTTAAAAATATATATACATTTAGTAGAGGAAACTTTTAAAAAGTTATTTAAAAAAATGATAGTAAAAAAGACAATAAGCGGTATGGTATTGTTTTACGTTTAGACGCCTATTGTCTCATCTCATCTCTTCTAGTTTCGGTTATGTTATGAGCAACAAAAATGTAAAAGATCATGCAGTTGTAATTAAAGCTACATACAGACCACGTATCACAAATTCTTGAACAAATTGTGCAATTTGCTGAAATTATTAAATTTAGAATCAAAAAATTATAAGAGAGAAGGTAAATATTTCTATTAACCTTAAGTTCAAGGTGCAGAACTAATCTTGATTGTTCTTAGATGCTCATTATATATCTTTTCGTCTAAAAGCTGACATTTTCAGACACACAGAAATATTATTCGTACTGTTTGTACATAGAAATGATAGTAATATCTATCTATTAGTTGTGTGAATCATATGTTGGAGAATAAACGAGAAATATTTCTCATGTTTTGCGATGTTATCAATTTGTCAGAGATATTAATATTAATTATAAAGAATGATCCATGTGCCTAACAGTTTGATTGATTAAGTTAACAGCACATTTGTCAGAACTCTAATAACAGGAGTGTTTTTACTTTATTACATAATTGTTGATTTATGGCCTAATTATGCTGTGAAAAACTGTGCTATTTTTTCTAGTAATAAATTGTCTGCTGTTTTTTTATTCAGTAGATATGATATTAACTATATTCACTATCAAACTACCAATAATAAACATTTGTTCAGTATTATGCAGTGGTAAAAAATGATGCTATCTCATCAGATTTAAATAATCTTATGCTTGTTCCAAAGTCAGAAGTTGGATGGTATTTCGTAGAAAACGAGCATGAAATTAATATGGATAGTTTTAAGCTTTTATTGAAAAAAAACCACAACTATAAACTCTTAACCCTTTCGGGACGGGCGTGGTATATATACCACCTGGAGTATTTCTCAAAATTTGAGGATGATATATGTTTCAAATCAATCAAAAGTAAGTGGACATAGTCTGTTGAGTACTTTTCCTATGTTGGTACAGTAAATTATCAGTATTTCTAAAGTGTCGTAAACATCCACAGTGTATTAAGTAGTTTATAACATTACATAGTGAAGTATTTCCTCACTTTATCATATATTCTTTATTTAGATTTTTCTAATATATTCTAATACGTCTAGATTGATATTTTTCCTATTCTCCTGTATACATATATATACATATAAGAGCTTTGCGTTCTCTTATCCATCGCCACTTGCCTCAAAAACAGCTGCCCAAAGGAAGTGTCATGTATGCTCTCATACAATACAACGTGAAAAATCAATCAAATACACAAGATATCAGTGTGAAGGATGTAATGTTGGATTATGTATAACTAGTTGTTTTCAAGTTTATCGTACCTTAAAATACTTTTGATAATGATTTTTCATTGAATAAACATCTATTTTAACTCTAATAATAGGCTTAATTTTTTCAAAAAAAAATCCGTCCCGAAAGGGTTAATTAAAAAATTCATAGTAATTAGAGCTACAAAACCTGTTCTTAATGGTACAGACCGCTTCATCCCATTGTATATGTATCCGTATGGTGTAAAGGAATCGATCGTGCCGTTAAGTGTTATATGATCGCCACTATTAGAATAAGAATAAAATAAAAATTAAATATCAGTTAGTAAACAAAAAAATATTTTGATATTTGTTGAATTATTCTCCATTTTTCATGTATAATTTTCTATCCTTTATTTATTGATTTCAATCGATGATTAATGGAATGGAATTCAAAAACAAACACGAGTTCGAGTTTTTCTTGTGTCTTTTAGATAAGTTTACATCTTTCATAGTTTTATTCTTCACTTGATAATGACCTATTAAGGTCGCAATAAAAATGCTTGAATTTTACTTGGCTACTATAATTCTCGAAATTTGAAGTATTAAACTGGTGGACACATCAAAGAATTCAAAATATTTGATTTGATATGTTGTATATTACAGCTTATAGCTATTGACTTCTTATATAAGATTTACCATTTGTATAATATTCGACATCATTTTTCAAGCATCGTAATATGACTGTACCTATTAACTAGAAATAGAAAGATACTGCGTTATCATTATGAAAAAAGTTATATGGCATAGCCAAAGACTTACTATGGTAAAAGCCATGAGCATAGCAATTCCACCATTCATTGCCAAAATCAATTTTTCTGTGCTAGATATACTTGATAAACATGTTATGCCCGAAAATTGAGACTACAAGACGAAAATAATGTAAGTCGATTACAATGTGCTGTATTACTCACACACTGTTGGGTTGCATCATTATAGCTACAACACTGATACTAAAAGATTCAAAAAATCTATTTTAGCTTATTTGACTATCAATAGTAGAGGTTGACTTACTGCTTGTTGAATGGTAACAATATTATTATTAAACGCGGTTCGAAGATCATTTGAATCACTCAGATATCCATCTGTCTGCGCTATTTTAAATTAAAAGAAACACACTTTACGACTATCATACTCTAGTTAAGCAGCCTGTCATTAATACTAACTAACCTGCAAAAATGAGTCCAATAATACCCGTACTTACTCCGAACGTCATTAAAACCCAGAGTAATGTGATAAACTAAATTAACCGATGAACATTCGGTGATTCTCTTCAGATAGTTTATTGTTCTCACTTACAGTTTTTAACAATGTTGCTCGTTGCAAAAATATACCTATACCGCCTATAACGATAATAATAATGCCAAGTGATCCTGTAAATACCATCAATACTCCAAAACCAATTTCACGTTGATAGACAGGTAGAGAGAAGAGGAGTACTATAGAAATACGTGAAATAAATAATACCCATGCACCCAAAACAATATAGGCAACAGATTCTATAAAAAGTAGAAAATTGAATAAATATGAAATAGATAACACGAGCCAATGTAACGGCTTATATTGAAATTGTTGTGATTCAGTTGTACGTTGTTGAAGCATCGAACGATTCATGCTTTTAAATGAACTAGAAAGATAATAGAAAATTCTATAAATGCGCATGTATTTTCTATTAATCCTTTCACGGGCGCGGACGCCTTTTGACACCAAGCAGTTTGCAACCTTTGACTGGCGTGAAGGCGCTTTTTGACGCTTTGCGTAGCCATGATATCCAAGGATGAACAGGAAGAAACTCAGAACAGTGAAGAGAATGACCAGCAACCGCGCACCAGCACAGTTGAAAGGAGACCGCCTGTTGCGGATTCAGATTCTCGTCTCACTCAGATCGCATAAATTAGTGCTCCTCCAGTTAGGTGTGTACACGGCGTAGCCAGCCAATGGTCCCCTTCAAATCAGAATGTTAAAAAAATCTTTCTACCTAATTAAATCGAGAGGCACATCACTAGTTGTAGTTTTTCACGCTGATCACGAAAATCAACTTTAAAATGTATAAAATTAAAAATCAAAGTGTTTTCAATTTCCTCACCTAGACATTTTCTTGAAATAAATTAAAAACTATGCTGATCGATAGAGAATTCAGTTCTCTACAAAACGGCGTCATTTTTTCGAAGCTGCGATGCTCAGAACACGTTTTAGAGTCAAAAGACTTTTCTGGAAAACCAATTTTCATAACCACTTTTTCGTTGAGTTTAACACGTTTGTTGACTTTATTTTAAGTTGCATCAAACAGAGCGCATGTAAGTCTATATATTAGGTAATATATAGACTTACATCAGAGATGCAACCGGACCGGGCGCCCGATCTCGGTCCAGTCGAAAGTTATCAACCGGCTGGTTCGACCGATTCCGGTCAAACTACTGAACCGGGCCCGGTCGGCTTGGCTTATGAGTAGAAAATATGACAGAAAAAAGCAGATTTAGTATCATTTTGTACTGCTCAAAGAAAGATAAGAATTTCATTCATTATTCTCTGTTTGAAATATTCCTGTTTCCACACCAGATACACCTAATAACATATAAAACATACGGAAAATTATTTATTCCAAATGAGAAGAAAGGCAAAAAGCTCACTGTTCTTATAGCACGTACTATCCCGAAAGAGTTCTTGAGAAATGTGAGTACCGACCCCTTACCGGTCAAAATTTTTAGAAAAATGACCGGTCAACCGGCCGGTCCGGTCCGGTAGCCACATGATCGCCGATCCCCGGTGACCGGTCGGTACCGGTCATGATTTTGTTGACCGGTTACATCTCTGACTTACATGTGCTCTGTTTATATATATATGAAAAAGCGTGACATAAACCACCGCACAAAACAGCAAAGAAATATTTCCGTCTGTTACAACGATCTTTTTTTACTCAATGGAACGGTGATAACATATTTTTTAAAAAATAATCACATCATTCGATAGCTCAAGTAATTCTCTACATTTTCTATGTGAACTATTGTTTTCTCACACCTCTACTTTCAGAGTAAAAAAGACATTTCTGCAAGCCTCGTAAATTCATTTCTACTTTTTTTCTGTTACGAATGATCGTTGCTATTTTGATCGTTGCACAGTGAGCACTGAATGAGTTGAAATTTTTACCATAGACAAAACTCATGGTATACCACCACAGAAAAAAATTTCAGCTCGGTAGTCTTTGCTGTCATCAAAATATTTGTCTCTGAGTGCGTCAAATTTTTCGTCCGTTACGTTGGCGAGCACAACAGGAGACAGGAGACCAGTGTAATTTGTGAACGGTGTGAAGTAGTTCTTTGCAAAACTCCTTGTTTCAATGCTCATCATACCAAAAAGTTTTACCAAGGCTCAAGGACACCAGACAGAAGTAAAATTTATATTGAAAAATATTATCTAATTGTTTGTTTTTGCATCGTCAAAATTTGAAATTGCTGATTGCAGTAGTTTTTTTACAGCAACATAAAATGCAAGATACGTTTTGGAAAAATTTTGCTTAGGATTGCCTGCCAGCATTGGGCATAGTATTTGAATATCCGGGTGCCAGTGAACGGGTTAAGAAAAAAGATCAGGGTTCTTCTCCGATCAAAAAAATTGATTTCGAGAAAACACACGGTCAGAGAAAAATTTATAACGGCCTACTTTTGATCTCTTTAATAACGTCTTTTTATAATTTTTTAAAAAGTTTTCTGAAATTTATATTTGAAAAAGTTGTTACTTTTTATCCTTTTTACTATCGTACAGTTACTGAGTATGAGAAATCCGGTACACATGTGCATGAACATGCACGTAGGTAAGTTTTTTGAATTATTAAAGAAATATTTAATTTTTCAATGAAAGAGCGGAGAAATCTATTGAATATACGAAAATACGTGTCTATGCAAATATACACTAGATTTCTCATAGTCAATAACCTAGAGACAGTGTTGTTTAGGCGACAAAGTATTACTTTTCCATTGAAGTACTATGTGCATATGACGAAGAATATATTGCATATGCCTCTTCGATTCAACGTATCCGAAAACATGCGACAAAGTTATATTACCTTTTTTCTAAGAAATAGTTTCTCCAGTAAAAACATTCTATTATGGCGAAACTTGTTTCTCGATTTTCTCAAAATCGAGCGTCATTTTGGTCGCTTTCAAAATGAAAAGACTTCTCCTCTTTTGTTGCTAGAAAGTTTCGGATAGTTTTGTTGTAGAAGAAACTTGCAGCTATAATGTCACAGAGTCAGATTTTTGATTTTCATTTCAAGATCTAAGAAAAACAAGAATCTTTAGAATATCTTACAGAAAATTTTCATAGTTTTGTGATAAAATTACCAACGAAAAACAAGAAAAAATTTCAAAAATCCAACTGTGCGTCGTTGTAAGCCTCTGTAAAGCAAAATCATCGTGAAGATTGTGACACTAAAGGAAAAGGAGGAATCTTTAAATTCAAGTAGATCGAATATGACCCTTGTTGTGCTTATAGTTTTAGAACTACATAAAATATAGACTTGAAATTTTACATATTTAATATCGGCTCAAAATTTTTTCAATATCCGACTTAATCGGATGAAAAGATTCTTGAAAGAGGGGAGGAGATGCGTTTAGTTACAAGAAATGCTTTCATTTCCGCCCGATGTACTATTCTATCTTATTGGTTAGAACTTTAATATGCAGAGAGATAATAGAAGATGGATACACGATTTCAAACATATTATGATAGATGTTAAATATATAAACTTACATGACTAGACTTCTATCACATCTGCATAATCATATAAACTGGAATTAACAGAACAGTGCCATTTCTTTTTTTATAAACGTAGTACGAGGTAGAAACAACAATATAATAGAAAAAATGCTCAAGAAAGCGAATAAAAAAAAAGGCATATTGATTTATACAATAATTAAAAAGAAAGAAAAATGACAACCACAATAACTCGTAAGTATTCGTTTTTTTTTTTTACTCTCTGTAATGAAATGTGAAAGAAGAAAAAAAAAAGTTATATCTAGGATTGAAAAGAATAAAAAGGGTGTAATGTAACTGTTTTATACCGAGTACTCTAGATGTGTTTTTAAGTTGTTTTTCTTCATATATAAAAAAAAGTGTACAAATCTATCCTTGAAGATGAATAAATATATATACGTATCCATAAAGAGTAGGAAGCCTAAAGAAAAATATTAACTGAAATTGTCACGTTCACATTTTTCATCAATTTTAACAATTAAAAAATTTTGATTTGTCATCTATAACTAAACACCTACAGAATTTCTTATTTCTATATCTGTTTCAATGTCATACGACAAGTCAATAGAAGAAAAATGAAGATAAATAATAATAAATATTCTTACATTGTATAATTCACAGCCAACTTCAAGCTTGTAATGATTCATGAATACTATTTTGTGAGAGGAAAAAATATTTTTCCAATGGTAGTTCATTTGATTTGTTGTCGTGTATATATCTTCATCGAGACCGATAACGATTGTTCTCCTCTAATCATCTTTTGTAATTTAACAGTGAATGAGAGAAAAGAGAGATTTCAAAGAAATTCTACTACATTTTGAACTATTAATCAAATTTCATTATCATATTTTAGTTAGTAAAGTCTTTGTGTTGTGTTTGTTGCAAATGGCATTTTAATTTGTTGCTTAAATATCACTAAGAGTATTTATTTTATAAAAGAAAAAAGAGGAAGATAGTCATTTATACACAATAGTTGTATAAAAACAAAAGCCGATAAACAAGTATTATATACACTCTGAGAAAACGTGAAAAATGAAGAAACATAAAAAACAAACATTTGAAATAATCGCAAAACAAAGACATATCAATTATCTATCGTTGTTCATCAAAACAGATAAACAAATAGTATTTGGACGTATTTTTAAATTTCTAATCTTAAATCTTCATAAATTTGCACACATATATGAATGAGAGTGAAGAATGTAACTGACAATGATCATATGGAATGTGATTAAAAAAACAAAAAAACTCTCTTTCATCAAAAATATGAATTGAACTAGTAGAGTATGAACTACAAACAGAGTTGCGAAACGAACGACGGATAATCGAGTAGACCAAATTATTGCGCTAAAAAAAATTATGTATATGATAATGAGCATAAATGATGAAAATATAGTTTAACGACTACAAAAACCGGAATAAAAAGATTAAAAACAAAAAAAGAAACGGAATGTAGAAAAAACAAAGTAATAAAACAACATTCTTATTGGATTGAAATGCGCAAAGAAATGAAAAAGAGAAATACATAATATTATAATAGTGTCATCATGTTCTGAAAACATTTTAATACAAATTTAGTTTTCATCTACAAAAAATATTGAGATTGCAGATAAAAGTCATATAAAAGAAAACAAAAAACAAATTGATTAGAAACAAAGGCATCGTATAAAAATATACAAAAAAAATGGCTATAAAAAACAATATTCTAAAACAAAGAGGAATTATATATATACACACACACACATACACATAAATGGAATGCATTATAAGATTATCATGTAAATAATTTTTCGACAGTTGTACAATGAGATATTGAAATAATTTTCTCTTGTTTTCAGATCGAATAAACTATATCAATAAATTAATAGTCAATTTAAATAGGACAAGAATTAAAAATATTGATAGCTTTTTTGGAATGGTAGATGATATTGAATTATGATATAGTAAACTAGTATCTGGATTGTATACTAAATAAAATACAAACAAGTTAATGTCATATCTAGTAGATGAATTAAAAAAAATACTTACATATTAATAAACGACCGTCATTATCTAAAATAAGAAAATAAAAATTTATAAGTGATGAATATTATAAATAAAAAAACTTACCAAATCGAAATTCTTTTTCAGGTGAACTGTATTTGCCTTCGCCTCCTAATGAGTATGCTTGTACACGAAGTTTATAATTTCGATTTTTATACAAATTTTCAATTGTCCATTTATATTTTGTTGCTGGTGTATAATAGATAGTGGCATTTCTTATACTCTGATAATGTTCCCAAACTTTTATCTAAAATAAAAAGTGATATTCTAATTTTTTATGATTGTTAGAAAGAGCTTTCTTACCATATAGCCTTCAATTGGTTCTTCATCAGCCGTATTGGATATTCCACGCCATTCTACTTCTAATCTATACATGAATAATTCATTGAGTATTCTAACACGGCGATCTTTTTCTCGTCTCGGTTGGCGAATTGATATGTATTGTGGCGGCGTCATTGGAGGTAAACGAAATGTACGATGTGAAAATTCACTACTCTCAGGTGAATCACCGAATTGTGTATAAACAAAAATACGCACTTTATATTCTGTATTTGGTTCAAGACCTATAATAATGGCACGACTACGTTGACCAGGAAATCGTCTATCCCAATAATTTTCTAATTCGACTAAACCTTCTTGCCAATAACGAACATTATACCCTAAAAGTTTACCATTCAAAACGCCTATATCAGTTTCGTCAATCATGTCCCATGTGACAGTCATCGCTGTACTATTGTATGCACTACACTTAACATTCATCACTTGTCGAGTTGGACGGTTTTCAGCTGATTTAATAATAACACTAGGTGATACTGGACCTTCACCAAGCGTGTTGACAGCTGATATTCTTATGATGTATGTCTGATAGTTGATTTTGTCAGCTAAATGTGTTATATAAAAATTTCTCAATGGATCTGTAACATTATAGACCAATTCTTGATTTTCCTTGTCTTTTCGAGCATAGATTCTGTACTGTAAGCCTGGTCCATTCCAGAAATCCATTGGTAATGGCTGAAATAAATATATATAAAATAAATATGTTTGTCCTCTTTCACAAAGATGTACATACCTCCCAAACAACGCGTAAATCTCCCACTTTGCCACCACCTCCTCCTAAACGAGCTGGATACGCACCGGGTATATCTGGTTGTGTAACACATGGTGGACTAACTTCAGAATACTCTCCGAAACCATACATATTTGTGCCAGCAACACGAAAACGATAGTCTGTAAATGCTGAAAGATTCATCACAGGTACTTGCACAAAACGGTTCGCTGGCAATGTTATTGTATAATTAGCCAACGAATACCAATACGGGCGATGATTAGTTAACGCTTCAACTGTATAAAAAATAATTGTGGAACCATGATCTGTACCGACCACAAATGATAATAGAGCTTGCCGCTGTTGAGCTTGTGAACAACGAACACCTGCCATAGGTCCTGGTGGTCCAAAAACATTCAATTGATATTTTGATGTTGTTTCATCAACAGTTGTTATTGCAACACACGTATAGACACCGGCGTTTGAATATTGTGCACGCACAATACGTAAATCACCTGGACGATTTAAATCATCTTGACGATATCTTTTATTGTCAATATTTAACACTTCACCATTAAAACGCCAATAAAATGTTAAATCCATTTCATTCATACTGCGGGCATCACACGGTATTACGATTGTTTGATTGACAATCACATCACGTCCACCAGGCGGCGTGATGATTGTTGTCCCTTCAGGCATTACATATAAATACGTACTCATTTGTGACACACCAAATGGGTTCGATGCCACACAAGAATAGTTTCCTTTACAAAAAAACAACAACATTTTTTTTAGAAGTTCTTATTTATTAACATTTGTCTTACCAGCATCAGTCAGTTGTACATTTGAGATGGCCAAATTTCCATTGGGATATATCATAACATTTCCACCAGATGTAAATTGTACATTGTTTTTCATCCATTGTATTTGTGGACGTGGTGCACCTTCTGGATTACAAATAATTGTTACAAGACCTCCCACGGTCGATCGTAATGTGGGTAATAATGGAGTTCTACCAAATGTTGGTGGCAACTGTATAACACGTAGTTCAGCTGTACTAAAACGTGTCACACTATTTTGAATATTTGTGGCTGCACATTGATAAACACCACTGTCAATCGGTTGTATATTTAAAATTTGTAATAAATTGTTATTGATTTTCACACGTTGTTGTTGTATGGCTGTTATTCGAGACCAAACAATTTCTGTTCCGTTACTAAACCAACTATAGGTAATTTGATCATTTGGATAAGCTTCACAATACCATGATAAAGTCGTGCCAATATCTAATACTTGATCATCTAATGGAACGACAAATATCGGATCGATTTGTAGTTGTAATGTGACTTTTTCGCTAATAACTGTTCGTATATTTGTTACTTCACAACGATAAGTGCCAATATCATCTCGTTGAAGGTTTGGTATAATAACTTCTCGATTATAATTCAAGAGAATCGTCTTCGGTTGTAATGGCAATAATTGTCCAAATTCATCGACACGATACCAACGATATTCTGGTATCGGATAACCTTCGGCTATACATTCAATAGATGCATTTTCACCGAGTTTTGGTAAACGTGTTGTCGGAAATACGTGTGGAAAATTGGGAAATATACGTGGACTACGTTCTTGACCAAATGTGGATCGTACTTCTAATTCTGTTCCTTCACTTGTTTGAGATGGTAAATAACGTAAACGTGGATTATCCGATTGAACAGCACAATAATATTTTCCCGAATCCCCATCTGTTACACGTGAAAAGTATAAATTACCATTACGAGATATAAAACGTTCACGTGTCTGTTGAACTTTTTGATTAATGCCACCTTTGAACCATGCATAATTAAGCTAAAATACATATTTTATAAATATTTATATTTTCTTAGAAAATAGTACAAGGGTGTACGTACGTTGCCTGTATTCGTATTTTTATATAAACAATCGATAATAGCATCTCGATGACCGTCAGCAACAACTTTTGGACGTTCTCTTTTTTCGAATTGTCCGAGCGCTATAAATATCAAAATAAGACCAGAAAGTATAACTAGATTAAATCATTCATCTACACATACTTATTTCTCTTAAATTAACTTTATTGCTAACAGCTGTACCATAATTATTCCATGCTTTACAAAAATATGTTCCACTATCATCACTAACAGGAAAATTAATCATCAATGCACCACCATGTTGAAAATATCGTGGATTTGTTAGATTTACTTCGATTGCTTGAGCTAGTAATTGCCCATCTGTACCCATTTTGAACCAACTAGATAAAAATAATCTATAAAAAAAGAAAAAAAAGCAAGAAAAGAAATAAACTACATACCGATAATTTGGTATTGGAAAAGCATCGGCTCGACAAGTCAGAGTCACAACAATTTCAAGGTTATATTTATTCATGCCAAATGAACTACCAAATGTCACAATATCTAAACGTCCAAATTCTTGGTCTTCTGGTTGTTCATAAAATTTTGGTGCACGTGGAACAAAACGTCGTTCAATATTTGATGGTAAACCGTATTCTAAACAAACTAAAAATGAGCACTCTGAAACAGATAACTACTAGAAGACAGTACCTATTCCGCGATAATTTGACAAAACACCGTATGTATCACGAATTAATACTTCGCATACAAATGCTAATGTTTCTGTAGGTGCCATATCGTATGGAAGCCAACCCCATTGACCGTCTACAAATAAAAGACTTTTGACTCTTCATTTTGTGAAAAATTCTCAAGATGCTAACTTTGATATGCATAAACCAAGTAAGATCTAGTTAATCGGTCGATTTCTGTGCGTGGTAACCATCCTTGATCAAACATAAACGGAATATTTTGTTGATTCGTAAACCACTGCCATTGTATGCCATTTCTCCGTCCACTTGTTAACCATTTTTGTGTGGATGGATCATTGTTATTTAGCCAGTCTTGAACAAACAAGTGTTCTGGTAGTGTTTCAACACTAAGTAAATTCGACTAAAATATAAATTTCAAAATTAATCGCCTTTTTATTTTTGTTCAAAATAAACTCACTTGACAAAGATCAATGGCACCTTGATATGTTCCTTTTGGATAACGAACAAACCGATAACATGACGCTGTGCCAAGAAATTCATACCAGTCATGGGGACATTCTTTCAAGAAAAGAAACAAAAACAACTTTACCAAAATAAAATAAATTGTTT
>CAJNOQ010002390.1:0-24624 GCA_905250885.1 Didymodactylos carnosus | reverse complement strand
CCTATGATTCACATGTTTCTGAGATTTCCAGACGTGTCGGGAAGGAGATAGATGTGTCCTCGGAAAACACCTGTATCTCCAGAACCAAAGAAGATGAAGACTTGGGCTTGCGTAGTTTTGAAGAGAAATGTTTCGGCTATCAAATGGTATTATAGGAGATTGTATTTCATAGTGCTGTTTAGGAACGGTAAGCTTTCGGATTTTGCCTCGAATGGTACACCATGGTAAACCTGATCGAACGCCAGGATTTTTCCACAGATCTACGTGTCCCAGTGTCTAGTTCCAGAAACTGAAAACCGCAAGTCTGTAGCATTCACCGTTAAAAAGTTATAAGCGAAATATCGGAGTCCATTATATTTTGGTACAGATAGTAGTTTTCGTGTCTGTCACACGTTACATCGAGAATATTTGCCGAAAATACGGGTTTATGGACTATGCCCTATAGAAAAGACTCAGCTTTGGACTCTTATCTTTGTTCGAGAAAGTTTTCAGATTTCAGGAGTAGGTGCGTTGGAGAGGGCTTGTCGAGTTCTTCACGTTACACTCATTTAGCATTCTGTCACACGTCTGACTGAGAATTTTCTGGAGAAATATTAGAATAGCCAACCAACTTATGCAACTTGAGTCCTAAATACCAAATTTGCTCAATGTCGTGCCTTTCTCATGAAAAGTACAGTTTTCTACCAAATCTGACTTTTGTAATACGTTTCTTTTACTATTAAGGAGTTAATGAGAAATTCTCTACGGTAGATGGATCAATACAGCTTTGCGCAGACGACATTGTTATCTATTTAGTTTTTAAAAAGGGTTTTCTCCTCAGGTTGCAGTGAAAAATTAAAGAAAAAAGTACTTTGCACCAGCATTTTAGGCGACGTTTGATATTTATATTTTTTCTGACTCAAGCTCAATTACAAAAAATTTTGTTTTCTATGTTCTTTGAAGTTCAGACTTTGCTCTTTCTAAGGAAAAACAATTAAAGCGCCAGCGCATCGGAAACATGCACAAATAATGTTCGACATTTTTCCATTTCTTTTGCATCGTGTAATATTGCGGCGGATTTCAACGCAACAGATACGGAATAGGGCAGCCAAAGTACAGACAGAAG
This sequence comes from Didymodactylos carnosus, assembly GCA_905250885.1. Lineage (NCBI taxonomy): Eukaryota > Metazoa > Rotifera > Eurotatoria > Philodinida > Philodinidae > Didymodactylos > Didymodactylos carnosus. The sequence goes on along the minus strand of CAJNOQ010002390.1, from coordinate 23,519 downwards.
AGGAAAAATTTTAATAAAGTGGGTGGAAGAATTAGATCTGTCTTGTATACCAACAACCTTTCCTTCATCCAAACGCTCGAAACGTAACATAGATTTAGTCTTCTCGAATTTTACGGGTCTGAAGGAAGAAACTATCAGACTAGGGACTAGCGATCACTGGCCTCTTGTGTTTAGTTCTGATTTCATCTTAAAGCTGTAACTAAACTTTCGAATACTAAATGGAAAATTTATGAAATAATACTAGCCATTCTTCAAGGTTACTGGGGAAAAGTATTAAAGCCGGGCTCGGCGGATAAATGGTATAGACAATATGGTAGGTTTTTATCAGCTTTAAAGTGTAGGCTGACGCTATGGCTCGAAAAAGAAAAGTGGAGACCCTCACCACATTCCTGAAAAGTTATCAGCTTTGAGGAAAGTGAGGAATAGATATTATCGATATAGGTGTGAGGAAGATAGGATCAAACTGAGGCATGGTTCGAGAAAAATTAAGATCGAAATTCTTAGCTATAAATCAATAGATAGACAGAGTTTCTTACTTCAATTCAGGAATCTCACGGCAAAGCTGACTCACCCTTCTGGACATAGCTATGCCGTATTTACAGACCTAAATCGTTCTCACTGTCGAAGTTAGCAATTAGTGGGGCAGTTAGTCACGGACGAACTATTCAAATATTACGCTGAAACATTTTCTGCGCTGACGGAAAAGTATAAAGATCTTTTCGACGTAGAATGCCAGGTTGAGTATAATGAAATTATGATTAGGCTAGCTTTGTGCACCAAGTCTGTGACCGGAACGTCTTCAGTCGAGATAAATAAATTCATTAAAAAATTTAAACCAAAAAAATTGGCTAGATTCAACGATATTTCTAATTTTATGATTAAACTACTTCCTCCGGGCTACATTGATTGTTCAGCGAACTGCTTTATATGACTGGCTAAAAGATTGTCATTTTCCGGAGATTTGGCAGTTAGCAAAAATTGTTACTCTTAATAAAATTAACAGCAGACCCGCCTTCTTGCGATCAAACGCGTCCAACCTCGCTGCTGGCTACTCATTCCAAACTATATGAGAAAGTTATTCATGAAAGGATCAAAAACTACGTGGAACAAAATCATATAATTTCCGCAGAACAATCAGGCTTCAGGAAAAGGCATCTGTTACCGACTCGAGTTTTGTCAATATATGAGAAAGTGAAAATAATCTAGCAGCTAATATATCAGCGCTTGCGATATATGTGCATTATAAAAAAGCATTTGATAGGATCTGACACACGAAACAAGTAGTAAAATTATGTAGAATGGGCATACCATTAGAACTTCTGAAGCTAATCGTAAGCTGGTTGTCCGGTAGAAGATCCTTCGTAGTTTTTGGAGGCATAGGGACTGATATATTTCGCATTTACATCGTACTACCACAAGGTAGTGGTCTAAGCCCGCTCATTTTATTATATATCATGCAGATTTAGTTAAATGTGTTGGCGCTTTTCATGTCATTTATTCGCCGACGATCTGAACGTCCTCCTGCCATGTTGAATCTATCTAACTTACTATGATTGAATTCTTGAGTGAGGAGGGAACTAAGGTATGTAACCGGCTATTAAATTACTCCAAAAAGTGGAAATAGCGCATTAATATCTCCAACGCTGTAGCCCAGGCTTTCTATTCACAAGTCTAGAAACCTAATGTAATAGTCCTTATGCGTCTGGGATAGGACTCCCGCGAGCCTTTGTCCGAGAATCTCGACTAGGGAGGGTGAGCTCGCTAGCTTGTTCTGTTCCAGAGATAAAAGCGTTTTTCCGAGAGCCCCGATTTCCGCCCTCTAACCTCGGATCACCCTAAAATAAATCAAGATAGGGGTAATCGGCCATGCTGAGTCGAGTGCTGATGTTTATTTTTAGTTTCAAATCGATCCAAAGTCACTATAGCACAATTTTCGAATTCCAGCATTCTGCCGTTATGTTACGTATAAAGCGGATATTTCGAAAATCTGGATATAGTGGCTTTAGATCAGTTTGAAACTACTATCCATACCGAAATACAGTGCCCGGTGCCACTTTTTGAATAACTTTTGATAGGAATGAGATAGAGATCTGCGATTTTCGCGGTTCAATAGCCAAGACTTGAGCAGAACTTTTCATAAGCAGAAGCAACTTTTGAAAAAATTCCAGAGATCGGGTTTCCGGAGGATCTTTGGAAAACCAGCTCCGTTCTCAGAAAACTAACATACAATGTTAGTAACTTTTTTGCATGCGTAGATAGTCCGGACGTTACTCTACGAAATTATGCAACTCCCGGCTCTCTAGCTATCGTCGTTCGGGCAGGGCTCGCTTTCCCCGAGCACGTGTCTATCTCTGAGCAGACATCTCTGGGAATCTCAAAATGCCATGGACTATAGGTAATCGACTACGCTGAGCATAGTGGCAACATTTGTTTTTATGTAGAAATGAATATAACTTCGCCAGAGGCATTGTTGTGAAAAACCGGTTTTTCGCCTGTTACTACCAAAAATTAAAATCCTTATATCTCGATCAAATCTCATGCTGACTCAAGGAAATTTTCAGAAAACGCTCAGGACAGCTCATAAAGCATAATTGAAGACGAAAAAGGTGAATGTGAGCTGCGCATTGGCTTAAGGTTTTCCAGAAAACTGCTGAAAATGATATCTCTGCTTCGTACATTTCAACCAAATCACCCTTCACTTGTTAATATATATAGATGTATAGGTTCATGCTATCATTCTACAGGTTCATAACATTAATCAAAAAGGGAATTGTCTATTTCGTGATTACATGCTCATTTAATGGATATAACGTTCGTATATAATGTGTTTGCTATGTTTTTAAATACGTTTGAAAGTGTTCAGGAATCCTCTCCATTTAAATGTCCAACTTTGTATTTTGACCGATCTATCTACGAGCTGGATCGAGTGCGATCTAATTTTATAATATTATTGCCGAGCCGAACCGAGCTACAAGTCGCTATCTGCCGAGCTGTAGCGAATGCGAGCCGGGGGAAGGCATGGCTCGCCCACCTCTGCTGGGTACAAGATATATGAGTTTAGCGTATCGAACGAAGAAATCGACAATAAAAGACGTGATATCAGATTTATATGAGAAGATACTCGGTAGATTATGCGAACGCCAGAATGCAAAATTTCGAGCAGCTGAATGCAGTAAGTGGTATGTAGAATGATCTATATGGGATTTGTTATGGAAAAAAAATTAGTGTGAATTGAGCGGATTGATAAAAGATTGCCTGTTGCATCAAGCGTCAATCGTTTCAACACTGTATGTCTATCTCATAGCGTTCCGATAATGAGCGACATCAGTGTTCGCGCTTACAAGTCACCAAATCTCATTCCATCAAGTATTATTCGACTATAGAAAATGGCATAATGAATACGATGCATATATCGTATCCAAACTCCAAATAGTTTCGATATTGAAAGTCTGTTCATAAACATTCTCCTACGAAGGCTTAGTAACAAATCTATTCTTCAATTGAAACAAATTATAAGTAAGCGCAATGCTTTCTCCGAATGCGAAATAAAACGCACAACCATTCTACCGGTCTAATGTTTACAGAATGGCATGCGTCATAATAGAAATAATTGACTATAATTCTTGTTAAAAGTTTTGGCAATATAGTTTAGCAACGAAACAATATTTCAATCGATGAGAAAAACAATCGTGCAGCAACCAATTTATTTATAATCAATATATCCAAGTTAGGGGTGCGCTTTGTTAGTTTTCATTGTCTTTTATATACGCATGTCAAAGTTATAATGTTTTCTGGAAATAACTCAGCATTTTTTATTTTTCTCATTTATTCAGAAAACAGTCATATAATCACTAGTTCCTTAAAAATTTGAAAGAATTACTCAGTGACATTTTGCAAATTTCAAATTATATTAAAAAAGAAGTTACACGATCCGTCATTGACCATATACAGTACATTTATTACAGATTGGTAATAGCGGAAAACTTGTATTTTGTATTGTTGGATAGTGTTTCTTAAAACTTTTCTACATAACATTAATCAAAAGGGAATTGTTTGTTTCATGATTACATGCTCATTTAATGAATATAACGTTCGTATATAATGTGTTTGCTATGTTTTTAAATACGTTTGAAAGTGTTCAGGAATAGATAAATTATGTTTGACATAGAGTTGAGCAATATCCTCTCCATTTAAATGTCCAACGTTGTATTTTGAACCATTGTCATATATCAATTCAACATCATGATGTTGACAGGGATAACTTTTCATACAACTATCAGAATATGAAATATTGACAACTTTCTTTCTAAAAAGAAATGTTTAGCCAGAATTAAATACAAGTTTGAAAAGTATAATTATCACATACTCTGAATTCATCTTCTGTTTTAAGGGGAAATCTTCGTTATTAAATCTAAAACTGAAATTTCATCTTCAGTGCTGGCTTTAGTCGTATAAACGTATGCCGTGATCGTGGTCAAATGAAGAAAATCTAATGAAAACGTTTTGTTCTTAAAAACTTCTACTCAGAAGGTATACAACTAAACAATACTCTACTTTGTGCACTCTTTCGAATGCTTTTAAACAAACTTATCATAGTTCTCCATAGTAATAACATATTCTTTTATCTCACACTTCAGTCACGTTGGTTACTCACCCATACGTGAGTCAATCAGCTTTAATTTGTTTTGTTTTTTGACTGGAACGTATCCTTATCTTACTAGGTAAATAATTGTTCTGTGCGATACACATATAACCTTATGGAGCATGAGTCCATGATTTTTAGTTAAAAAACGTGCCGAAGAAAAATTTCGTAAATAGCAGTGCTACTCATTGCAACTTGTTTGTAGACAGATTCCAGCACTATATAGTTAAAAAACACTCATTTTTCAGAAATCGACTGCTCTGCAGCCCACTGAAAAAAAATAATCGAAATTCATGCAGGATCCCGCGGGTTATCAGCATTAAAATATCTGGCGATGTTTCTTACCTTTACGCAGGATTTTTATACTGCCAGCCCCGACAGAACCCTGCATAGTTTATGTAAAATAAACGGAACGAAACAAGTATAGGACGAAATGAGAGTAATCCCTTTAAATACTCTGTTGAATGGTATATAATTTAAAAAACTTCGGTAAACCATGGATAAGTTATAGTTAAAAATATTAAGGTATACATTTCCGGAAGTTTATTTGACACGAGAAAAGCTTGTATGGCTTTACAAGAAAGTATGCAGAGGTACTTAACTTGCCAAAAATAAAAAATACAGACAAGTTCACCCTGCACAGACATTGATGAGAAAAGATTGCAAAATGCCGCAAGATAGACATGACGGACAAAATTCACAAGCTACAATTTGTTATCATCATGAAAATATCCTACAGACTTTGCAGGGTTTGCGTATTGAGATATCTTGTGTATTACAAGTGATAACAGGAAGGAAACAATTCCGCATGCTATGCAAAGTGAAGCATCTGCGACATATATCGCATGAACGCATGTAAAAGTTCCTGCATGGTGTGTCTAGAGAAGAATCCTCCAGGATCCTGCAGAAAAGAAACTCGAAAAGTGAGCGTGTTAAAGAATCCTACTCAATTATACTCACCAACTTGCAGGAAATTTTTCGTCGAGGTAACGTGATGTAAAAACTTGCAGTATATATCCAACATTCACAGGATTTTTTCAGATTACTGCGTGTCAACGCAGGAATTCGTAAATTTTTTTTCAGTGGGAGGATGAATTACGAAACAGAATTTCATGAAAATAGAAAGCAAATATTAACACGGCTAGAAGTGCGACATAATCTGATAGACAAACATGTAAAAAGAAAATGTACGCCTCGGTTCGGCTCCCATCGAAGCATACGTTTTCTTTTTACATGTTTGTCTGTCAGATTATGTCGCAATTCTAGCCATGTTAAAATTTACTTTCTAATGCTCTGCAGGATTTTGGGGAAAGTAAAGATACTTCAAGTAATTCAGAAATTCCGTGACTTATCTACTTAAATATATGGTACTTGAAGATAACCTTATCATTTGAATTGTATGTTGATCCAGGAAGTGCAAGGAATTACATAGAAATTTCTGGTAATTCCATTTTCCCCTGATTCGCGGAATTCCTGGAATTCTGAGAACTGATAGAGCTCGATCAGTATTGTCTGGTACTCTTGTCTTGTGTGATGATCGAGTTCGCGGAATTCCTAGGAACTGATTCCACAATGTTCGACATTGTGGAACAGAATGACTTCTCATTTTCACGACATATCGTTGACAAGCCTTTATGTCTTGCAACCAATTTGTACACATTACGACGCACGTAACTATACCATTGAATTTTTGCTGGTGAGTTTTTGTTAAGATCATTATCCAAAAGCTGACATAGATAGAAGTGGCCTAAAATTATCTAAGAACTCATTCACATTATGAAATGAATATTATGAAAATAATGCTATCAAATTCCCGAAAACCGTAACTATAACAGACAGATTGACGACTAGATAACTGAGCTGACCTATTTGTTCACTGCATGATAACTGTGTTCTGTATACACATGCTGGCATGAAGGTTTACTTAATTTAAGTTAATTAGTTAAATTAGTAATTTAAGTTTACTAGTAAGGGACATTACACTGCTTTGCGCTATTAGTGTTTTTCTCATCTCTTAACAACAAAATGTTTTTTTCAGCTGAGCGTTTTGCCCCAAGCCATCTCTTCAATACTTAATTAAGCTTAAAATTTTGGACCATATCTCAGGTATGAGAAGATTCCCCTCTCCTCCACTTTGATGCCTCCTGTTCCATATTTTTCAATAAGAAAAGTAAGGTGTCTTTTGCATATCTTTATCAGTGATCACACACAAAATTAGTATAAACGTAATATCCCTTAGTGGTGAGCTTAAATCATTTAATCTTTGAGATAGAGATCTTTGGCCACACGAAACATGCTGACTCAAGGAAATTTTCAGGAAACGCTCAGCAGGTGCCATAAATTGTTGATCACGTCGAAAAAATGGTCCAGCAGAACACTGATGCTTTGAGGTTTTTCAGAAGGTTTCTGGAAAATCTTAAGCTAATGCCCGGCTGAAAGTCACCTTTTTCGTCCTCGATTATGCTTTATGAGCTGTCGTAAGCGTTTTCTGAAAATTTCCTTGAGTCAGTATGAGATTTGATCGAGATATAAGGATTTTAATTTTTGCTAATAACAGGCGAAAAACCTGTTTTTCACAAAAATGCCTCCGGCGAAGTTATATTCATTTCTACATAAAAACAAATGTTGTCAATATGCTCGGCGTAGTCGATTACCTAGATTCTATGGCATTTCGATATTTCCAGAGATGTTTGCTCGGAGACTGACACGTGCTCGGGGAAAGTGAGCCCAGTCCGAACGACGACAGCTGGAGAGCCGCGACTTACATAATTTTGTAGAGTAGCGTCCGGACTATCCACGCAGGCAAAAAGATTACCAGCACTGGATGTTAGTTTCCTGAGTACGGAGCTGGTTTTCCAAAGATCCTCTGGAAACCAGATTTTTGTAATTTTTAAAAACAATTAAAGATCATTAAAAACAAATAAAAATCACATGAGTCAACTATGTACTGCAGCTACTGATTTTAAAAACGGTTTTGCCCATTTTTATATAACTTATATGCTAAAAAGTAAAAAGATTTTGAAAGCAAAGCAAAAAGTTCAGAAAAATAGTTTATTTAGCGAAAAATTACGAATCAAACGCCTTCTCTTGCTCGCTTTGCTCTTAAACTTATAGGGAAATCATAATTGATATTGTTATCCCAATCATCATCAAAACCACCCTTGTCAGAAAAACTATCATTAATAATGCCAGTGGTCTCAACTAAAAGAGATTTTAGATTTTATGCACCCGGTTATAATTTTTAACAATTATGTATGCTTATTGAAACAGCGGCAGGTTGAATATTAAAATCACAAACCGTACCAACAACAGGAGTATCACCTTACACTTCTTAAAATAGAAAAGCAGCTCTATACTAAAATCGAAAAAACTGGAAGGAAATTTCACAGGAAAAACGTTACTTACCATTATCAACAAAATCAGCTTGAATCAGTAGATAACTATAGTATGGTCATTACTAAAATGCAACGATTCACTAAATTGAAAGAAAAATTCAAGTTTAGAAGAATGCTCCAACTAACCTCTTTAACACTTTCCAAATCACATTCAATCGATAGTTCTAAAGTAAAACCTGTTTGCGGCAAATCAATATCAACACCATAATCTTTAAATAGCAAAACAAGCGGTGAAGTTTCTCAATTTATTAGTTGAATTGCGCAATTACACGGCGACTTCTATAGGATTTTGTCTCAAGAAATCTGACAGATTATGTCTGATTCATCAACTGAATGGAGCGACACTGGATCCTTAAGCTAATTTTGACATTTTGAATATTGTGACTAAGTAACTTACTTTCAGCGCGAAATTTCAATGCACATGAAATGTTAAATAATTTAATGTTTTTTCTACCGGCATTTTGGGAACATATTTGTGCATGGCCGAATAATTCATTCATATAACTTTGAGACTTATTTTGTAACGTTCTTTTACCAAATTCATTCATTTCTGTTTCCTTATTAATTATTTCTTCTAGTTTATTTTATGTTGTTGTTTTCGGTTTAGGTAGGCATGCACCGATTACAGTTAACTGTAAAACTGTAGAACCGTAACCGTCATAACTGTGTAAGTGTTATAATTTAATACAAGATATCACATCAATTATTTTCAAGAGTTACTTCAAAAAAAACATGCCTAAACCTAGGTATACACCAGTTACTGTTTTTTACTAGTTAACTGTACGTGTAAAATTGTAATAACTGTAACTGTCATAACTGTGTAACTGTTACTGCATATAGCTGTAGGCAAATATTCTAGAGTGAGTTAATCTTCTACGATTTGCACACATTTTAAAAATTCTCTTAAAATGTATGCAAGTCGTAGAAGACTCACTCTAGAATATTTGCCTACAGCTATTAGCAGTAACAGTTGTACAGTTATGACAGTTATATTTATAACAGTTTTACACGTACAGTTAACTAGTAAAAAACTGTAACTGGTGTATACCTAGGTTTAGGCAACATTTTTTGAAGTAACTATTGAAAATAATTAATGTTATGTCTTATATTAAATGTATGTAATAAGAATCTGGAAATATACGGAACTTCAACAATCTTTTTCAAGATCGCATGCTCATTCATGGAAACCCAATCAGTTTAAATTAGTCGACTTTTAATCACCAGATAATGTAGAATAATATCGTTACGTGTAGAAGATAATGTAAAACTTTTTCTTGAAATTTTATAGGTTAGTCTTTACGACTCTTTTCTTTATTTTTCATTTAGCCAGATCTCACCAAATGACACTGGAATCAGTTAATAGGCTCATATTCACTTTCTTTCACTCTGGACATTTACATTTTGGTGATGGACACGATCGTTTCTATTAAGTAAATCGCTAATAACTCCTGATCCAATAGAGATGAAGCATTCTTCCTTTTGCCAAAATGTGTATTGACTCTCTTCTATCTGCATTATGAATTTAAGCTGTTAACTCTTAATAAGAGAGCTCTTTGGTGATCGACGCGCACTTTTGAAATTTGAGCCGTTTCTGTAGACTACCATTCGACCTGAGATCTTTTGATAATTTCTAGTATAGAGGAAACAAAATAATACAAAATATAGTCGGAGAAAAATACATAATCTATGAAATAGCTCCTACTCCCTAAAAAAACAGGTACTCTACCGAATCTAAAAAGGTTTAAACTTTTGTCACCATCTATATACCTTTTTAAGGTTTTATACAAACTATATACCGTTTAATTTAGCTAAATCCATGACTGGAAAAAGCTTGAGAACACTGAGAAAACACTTTTTTTTGTGTTTTTACTCAAATTTTTTCCAGTGACGGATTTAGGGTGCTGTACGAAACGTTAAAAGGTATCGCCCTAGAGAAAGAATTTTTGACAATTTTTATAAGCTTCTCATAAGATTCTCACAAGATTCTTATATAAGATGTTGCACGGATGTGATAAGAAATTCACTGGTTCTGATAAGATTCTTTTAAGAAACTTATAAGATATTCATAAGAAAGTAACAAGACGCCTTGTCACTTTCTTATGAATATCTTATAAGAACCTTACCGGTTTGTTATCAATTTCCTATGAACTTCTTATAAAATTCTTATCTGATTCTGACAAGAAGACTGTCGTGATTTTGCAGATTCAGTCCATACTGTTGTGTTTCCTTATTCAATTTTGCTGCTCTCTTCAGTGTTCTTACCGTGCTTTAAAACCATTTCAATCTGTTATATTTATTGAATAGGGGCATTTTGCTAGAGATCAGAGAAGAGGCGTAATTTAGGCAAACGACCGTACCCTATATTCCCACACAATGTTTTTTTTTTGAACTTCATTCTTTTCACGATAAAGCTGGAGAAGTACATCAGGTCTGTAGGACTGCCCACTTGCGACTTAGATCTTATTACAGAAAAACAGTATCAAGAAAACTTTATTCGGGTGTGAAAACAGCAAATTGAATATGGAAACACAAGAGTATCTATCTACTATTGGGAATAAAACACATTTCATAGGATATTGACCTTCATACCATTACCGGGTGTCATAAAAGTTTTGCAACATTTTTTATTTCACATATATCTCTGCCTGAGAAAATGATAAAGTCTTGATATTTTTTCGAAAAGATGCGCCGTGAAAAGCTCTATAAAAGTGGTATAAAGAGATTCCTATTCATTTGTTCTGATGGTTTTCCCATACTCAATATGAACAGCCTACATGATAGTGCTACTTCCCAGCGTATTGGGCATAACAAAAATGTTTGGAAGACAGTTTTTCTTCTGCAATAGGGATTTGTTCATACAGCTCGTATAGAGCTTTCGACGGTGCATCTTTCAAAAGAAAAATCAACATGTTATCATTTTCTCAATCCGAAATATATACAAAACAAAAAAGTCTTCGAAACATTTTTATTATGCTGAAAAGTAGCACTATCATGGAGGTTGTTCATTTGAATGTGGGAAAAATCATCAGAACAAGTGAATAGGAATCTCTTTATACAGTTTTTGTAGAGCTTTTCAGGGCGCATCTTTTCAGAAAGATATCAAGACTTTATCATTTTCTCAGACAGAGATATATGCAAGATAAAAAAATGTTGCGAAACGTTTGTGACACCCGGTATAGGCGACTGTTCCTTCTAAGTGACTCAGATATCGTATCAAGATAAAGGTCAATTCGAAATTTTATAGGGTCTGTTTTATTATATACTTGAATATGATGCCAACAATTATCAGTCACAAAAATAAAAATAGGTGAGAGATATGACAATAAATAAAAATTTTAAAAAAAAATAATTTCTAATTTTAAACAATTAATTATCTCGCTATTCATTTTAGATTTGATGATTTTGTTATATTTTATAGAAATTATTATAATGTTTCCTTGGACATTGTAACAATGGTTGTAAAGGGTTAGGTTTGTTTCTGCAAGAGTAAAGGAATTTTGTGAGTAAATATAGGCTTATAATTCACAAGTAAATTTCGAAGTGCTTATTGAAAATAAGCTGAGAATATAAGTGGGAAAAGAAAAGATGTTTTCTGTAATGAAAAACATTTTTATTTGTCAAAGAAATAAATATTACCATTTAATTCTTCATCATTAATAATATTATCTGTTGTTTCTTCTGATCGATATATATTAGAATCATTAATTTGTTTTAAACGTTTGGCTAATGGCTAAAAGAAAAGGAAAATTTTGATAAAATTATTATAATTTATAAATAGAGAATAAAATCATTGTGTTAACATTTTAAATGATAGTAATAAATAATGACAACAATTTGTCTCGTGTAATAGGGGCTATATTTTCAAAAACTAAATGCATCTAACTAACATTCTTTCAGATGATGAGAATACGAAACGAAAATATCGTCTTTAGTTTAATATTTTATATGTATATTTTTTATGAATTAGTTTGTTTTGAATATTAGAGATAACTGTCTTATTTACATAATTTGGATTGTCACTGTCTGCTGGCAGTTTCTTTGATTGATTATTATTGTCATCATTTGACGATTATGTTGTTATTAGTTTCTCTTCTTCCTTTTCATCTCTTTTGACATTATTATTGTCCTTTTTATCTCGATTTATAGAATCAGGATCAAACATGTATTACGATTATCTTGAAATAACACTTTACATTAAATAACTCATTACATTGAAATAATACTTAAACAAAATAAAAAAATATTTTCCAGATGGATTCGATTAAATAAGCGGCAATGATTAGTTGAGTTATTATGAGTGTGTAATTATACATATTTACATAATCATATTTGCACGGATGCAAGAAAAAAAACTGACATCCATCAAAGCACACATGATGCATACAATTCGTCTCAGCGTCCGTCTGAGATGTTTCTGCCAAACAGTATCCAACCGAAAACTAACGAGGCTATAACACTCCGCTGGAGGAAAACCTCTTGTCGGAAGAGCTTCGTTCCTGTACCTATCGCTCCTACAAGAAAACTTCTTCTCAGAGGCTTTGTACATCCTGCCTCTACAAGAAAAACTTTTCTTCGAGGGACTTTGACTTTACTCACCTGTCCGTCCAACAAAAACCTGTTGAAAAACATCAGGTTTCTCTTCTGCTGTACCGAAGGAAAAGCCAATAGGTGGATTGTGTTGTCCGTGCAACATCTTATATAAGAATCTTGTAGGAATCTTATCAGAAACTTGTAAGAAGCTAATAAGTATTTTTATGTTTCTTGTGAGTGCCGTGTGAGATCCTTATATAAGAATCGATGTCTAGGGCGTCGTAAAAAGGTATATAGACGGGGACAAAAGTATAGGGTTATAGGGATACCGTTACTTTGGAAGAACGTTGTAGTTTTAGTTTAATCAGAGCTCTCATCTGTGTCATCTGCTCTCTATATTTCTTTATAAAATCGCGTTCTTAACTTTTCTCTGGAATATTCTGACCATCGATAACTGATCAGGACCTTTCCCAAGGGTTCAAAATAGAGAGGACGTCTCATATTTATTCTGTCTCAACAAGCGTTTACAGTTAAACAAATCGGAAAAGTCATTTAACAGAATAAACTTGGGCTATGAGTTAACTGATTTAGAACTTAGTTCTGATTAAGACTAACACCTTCAGGTCACAGGCAATACTTGATCAAAAATAACAAAGAATTATGTAAGTCAGTCACATTTTAATTTTGATACAATTCAGCAATTATTCATCATTTCAACTTACTTTTTCTTGCTGTAAGTGGTCCTTAATCAGACTTACAAATCCGTATGTAACGTTCTTCATATATCTTTAGATTTGCAGTAATTAAACAACTACGATCTTGTTTCAAACAGAAGTCAGTCACGTTTGGAGTCATTATGCATATAAAAAATAGTTCAGCAGGTCTTCAATTATTTTGGTGTTTCAAATTCATTAATTTTTTGTTCTAATTGTATTGCTTATACTTTAATGTAAAATGTCGAACACTTTAGGGGATCGATCCAGCTTTTTCACCACTTTGTAGATGACACTTTCAAATGTATATCTTGAAGCTTTTTTGGCGTGGGTACAAAAGGTATTCAGAATCGAATTTTTCTCAAATATGAGCACGGAATTTTTTCAAAAAGCTTTTAAACTCGATTTTAGATAAAAAACATACGCCTATTCAACTGTCAAACATTCTGGAAATTTAATTTAAAATCTAGTTTAAGAAAGGACGGTGGACGGAAAATAAATAGTAAAGATATTAATATTAGCAAGAAAATAGTGCTATATATCTTTGAGAAGATGAGTACTGGAACTGATCAATTTTTAAATTTTAATATTTCTGCACCTTAATCATTTCTAAGCATCGGTTCAAAAAGTCTGTTCGATCGTATTCATTCACTTTTCTCTGTGAGTTCGAGGCTCTTAAGGCTTCATGTTAAATTAGTACTCGTACCGAGATGAAAAACAGTCTGTGTGGGTTTAGAGCAAACAGCATCGTTTAGACTAGTAACGAATTTAAATGAACTTTATTCGTTACGAGTTCAAATGGGTGTTATATTCTCACATAGTATATGGGAGGCTGCGTTGAACTCGTAAGGAGTCGAAATACATGTCTTAGTTTTTAGACCGAAACGTCTATAAACTACGCCGGATTCTAAGGACTTGGTTCTGTGATGTTTATATCCACTAGACCTCATCAGCCACCCCGCTCCTCCTGGCGCACACCCCGATGAACACATTTGATGCTCATTTATGAAAATCATGCAAAACTCACTGCCTTATTTTTGTTTTCTCTGTATACGATTGGCAAAAGTGAGATCTTAGTAGCCGTCTTTACCTTTCCAGTCTTATGTCTGATGAACCCTACTTTCCCTGGTATCTACTCAATGAATGCCGAGATGGCTGCTATTACGTGTAAATTACGTGACAATATAAAACTCATTTGAACTCGTAACGAATAACGTTCATTTAAACTCCTTACGAGTTTAAAACAGCTACACTATGTGAGAATATAACACTGATATTTCATCGGTGATATTTTTTATCTGGTAAAGGCTTTAAAGACTCCTATCTGTGGTTCTTAATACAATATTATGTATGAAAAATGCGCAATTAAACAGGCTTTAAAACGATTCATGAAGCATCTTTTCCAACTAATGTCTTCATAGAGTTATTGGTCAAGCATTATTTATGACTGTTTGCACCCCATATATGTAACCCTCATTGAATATAGTAATGTATATGGTTTTGTCAGCGCACTCAGACCGGGAATGATTTACCCACATAAAAGTTCAGAATTCAGAAGGCTGCAAAATGCGCTAATAAACGTTGTTTTAAAAGTTTGTCTACATAGGTGTATTGGACAAATACTCGATAGATATCTTGATTTTTTCCTGTACACAAAAATGATCATAGTTTCTCGCAGAGATAGAATTTTAATTGGTTTCAAATTGAAATACATTAGATTTTTCGAAAAGATCGAAACTTTCGAAACAATGATGTCTCGAAAATCAAAATCTCATAAAATCAGATCCCTAAATGCGTGCGAGAAATTCTTTACAAATAACTCTATCGTGTAGAGCAAATATTTCTGAACAAAATACGATGTCTGCCACCTCTTCAGGGCTTCTTTTCGTGAAACTGCTATAAATTTACCAGAAGCCCCAAACGCACTTTCTGCTGACTTTCGCTTTTTTGTGAAACAAGTATTTGACCAGTTTCAGTAGTTGTCTTTCAAAAATATATAGGGCCATTTTCTTGTAGAAACCGTCTTCCGTCCTTTTTTCAAAAATTCATTGCTCATAATCCAGAAAACTCGATTCTAAATTACTTTTGTACTACCCTTTTGACTCCCAAGCACTTCTCTCGAGCGAAATATTTTTGGCGAGACTGTCACTAGACACTAGTTTTCGCTTTCTTAAAAGAAAATCGTAAAAAGTAATTGATAAAAAACTTCCTCAAATTTTCGACTAAAAAGTCGGGAAATACCTCAGCTGATAGAGAATTTCACGGGCGAGAAAATAGGCTGCTTTATAGATGTTTTAAATTAATTGAAAATTCCAATATAGAATTACTATATTTCAAAAGACCATAGCATTATCGCAAAATCAACTTTCTATATGCTGAACAGAATCAGTCCAAATTTTTTTCTGAATAACTTATTGAATCAAATCACTTTTCGCATTTTGGCGCGAACAGTAGCGCGATCCACTGTTCGCGCCAAAATGCGAAAAGTGATTTGAATAAAGAGATACTTTGCTGCTCGTACATTCATTTAATAAGCTATTCAGAAAAAAATTTGGACCGATTCTGTTCATCGTGTAGAAAGTTGATTTTGCGATAATGCAGAGCGAATGAGAGGCTGATCGGCCACGGTAAGAGCGTACGCTTCTATTGCTTAGTTAATTCTTCTCTGTTTTGTGAAAATATGGTTAGAGATACTGCTATCTCTAACCACCAAATTTCCAACTTCAATTATTCTGTTCCACATCATTTGAACCGCACTAGCCACGGTGGAGGTGTTATGTATACATAAGTGTAATCGTTCTTCTACGTGTCACTCTTTTCTTTGACAGATGTCCCACTATGTCGAGAACTTTCCTGACATTTTTTCTGGTTTCTCTTAGGCTGGATTAGTCCTGATTCTGGATTATTCTTCAATACTTAGAAATTGTATATAAGGGTTTGTTGTCGGAATATATTTTATTAGTAATTGTTATAAAGTTAAAGTTGAAATAGTGACAAGATAGTATTAGTGATTTTTGACATAACAGGAGGTTGTGCAATTTATGTTCGCAATGATTTTCGCTCAATTAGAGTTTTCTATTTGAAGAGACTCCATTTGAAGTATTGTGTATCTAGCACTATGTGTGTTATCCATGACTGTAAGATGGCCAATCGAGATTGTATCGAGGAGAACTTGCGTAACCTCCATGTAACAACTGCATGAAAAACCAGTTCAGGCCTCTTTCGATCAGCCTTCAAGCAAATCTATAAGTTTATTACGCAGGAGATGCGTACGCGCGTCTCCTTGGAGACAAATATGTGAAACAAATTTTGAAATCGAAGCTGATAGTACCTCTCTGATAAATGACTCGTACCAGTTATGAGGATAGTACTTATGGACTTTCTAACATACATTTACTTGTCAAGTATTCAGAAAATAATTTTTAATGCGTTTCGCCGTACCAGTTTTGGCCGAATTGCATCACAACAGTGTAATGCGTTCATTTCTAATCAGCCTAAAAGCGATGGCATTTGCTTCTTAATCTGTTAGACCGCGCATTTTTATAAGCTTAAAGCCCTTTTCATGAACTTTGTCATGAGCGACACACAACGTTTGTTTGTTTGTTTATTCACTTCTCCTCCATAGTCATTTAAAGAGAAGAAAGCAGGTTGAATTTGTTTATTTACCGAAGATCTGTTAGAAATTTGTCTTAATTGTCTTCGTTTATTAGCTTTTTAGGCGGTAAAAGAGCAAAAAGAGCAGAAGAACAGAAATCCCAGTCTTGTGTCAAACCTGTTTTACCTTCCCCATAGCCTCAGTGGTTCGATGCGTTCGCTTCTAACGCGTTTAAACGTAACACAAGTTAACTCTTCCGAACGCGTCAATTTATTGTAAAATTGTCCTACTAAACATGTTAAATGTAAACGCATTTAAACCCGTCAAAACTTGCCATCTTTCTAAGGTTCACTGTTTCACAAACGCGTTATTCTGCGTGAAATTTTGGTGCAGTTGGACGAGTTTTTCTTTAACTAACTAGTTGAAACGCGTTCAGTGGCTTTATAGATACGTTAACTTACAAAAAACGTTTGCCTAGGTGGCAATATTCTGGCGAATTAGGGCTCCAAGGCATTTTCTAATAAACAATTAGACTTCTCTAATAATCTAAGTGGATTCTGTTTATATTTGTATATCCGAATTCAGTGGGTACAATGTTATTCTCGTTTTACAATTGATTTATTTTCAATGTTGATATTTGTCTAAAACTTTGTCTATCTAATTGAAATGAAACTTTATAGAGACTGAGAGGAATACAAATCTAATCATTGATATGAAAATTCAAAAAAAGATCAACCGCTTCTTTTTCTTTCTATTGACTTCACGAGTTACGAATCTATTCTGCAATAAGAAGATCAACCACACCTTTTTCATAGCAAATCGCTCGCTTTACCATTGGGGTGAAAATAGGAGAAATAAGAGAAAATTTTTCATATGTTAACAGAACAGAACGAAAAAGAAAATAACTATTTATAGTTTGTATTGAACACTGAATTGTTGAAGTAGTTATATTTTAGTGTAGTCCTGATATAAGTAGACATCATTTGTGAATAATTTCTCTTGACTGCTAATGCCGTTCTATCTGTCCGAGTGACACGGAAAGATAGCGAACCACGCATACGGTCAATCACTGTCACTTTCGTCATCGACACTCGGGTCAGAGTTGAGCAACTGATTCGTCACACTCAAGGTCGAGAAGGACTCGCACAGTGAATGTGAGCAAACCGTCGGGAAGGACTCACACGCTGAATGTTAGCGAACTGGTCCTGCCACTTTACGGCGAAACGCTCAGAATTTCTGGTGAACTCACATCCGTGTGGGTGGAATTCTCAATTTTCTCCTTCCGTAGAAGGGGTCATCTCCCGGTCCACCGCAGCCATTGGCAGTAAGACGCATTGGGAAACCAGATATGAAATAAACCAAAATGAAAAAGAGCTAGTTATTTAAAAACAACATGAGGGCATCTTACTCTATCGAATGAGGTCTGATGCCGGCTTCTTCTTAACTAGTCTTTGTTGTAAATTGGGAGCATTGCGGACACCTACGATAGGAACAACAGTTCCTAAGGGCGTCTCTGCAAAATGCTGCTTCCAAAAACGATGAAAATGAGACCCAAATTTATCCATTCCTTCACAGAAGGTAACATGAGGTGAATTGTGTGTGTTGAACATACGACCACCCAATCGTTCCATACCGAGATAGTTTGTAAAAAAAATTATAGCACGTGATAGAAAACCGAAAGGAGGAGTTTTTAAAACAGTTCAAGCTGTTTTTTTGCCCAAAATTGTTGATCAAACAAACCGGGTCATAGTCAACAGCGGAAGCACTTTTCGTTTCCCGATTTGCTCAACCTGTTCAGTGATCCGTCCAAAGACAGATCATTTTTGCTGCAAAGTTACTCAGTTCCAAAATGTGCTAAAAAAATGCAGGCCTCTTTTTTGCTTAATATCACTACTAAAGGAATGGTCGATTTACGTAAACGGCATTTCGTGAACTTCAAAATTTTTGATAGCATGAATCAACTCCAAAATCATTATTTCTCTCACTAAAAAAATTATAATGTACAAAGAGCGTTAAACAAAGTTGGCAAGAGTAACGCTCTGTTAACGCAGAAACAAAAGAAATGACAAAAGAAAACAGTGTAAAAACAACACTGATCTTTTCTCCGCACTTCAAAATCCATTAGCAGAACGAATTCCTTCAATTGAAAAACAACAAGAGTCGAAAGTAAGTTAATATATTAAGTTAATATTTCTTCTCAGAGGTGCAGAATATTCTGAAGGAGGGCGAGTAAGTTTTTTTTTCTACCGTAGAGAGAAAGATTCAACATGGGAAGTGGAGCCAGTGGTATTTGCAGTACACAAAAACATCTTGCCCAAAATCCGCAAGCACAAACTGAACCAAGTGAATTCTACCTCGCCTGCTTGAATGGAGAGATCGACAAAGTCAGAGAACTTCTGCCTACAATTTCCTATCAAGATCTTAACCGTCTTGAACCAAATGGGAGTACACCACTGCATGCTGCAGTCTCAGCTGGCCATTCTAACATCGTCCGTCTTCTCCTCCAAGAATGCGGATGTCGACGTGACCTTGTGAATCCGCAAGGACTAACAGCTTATGAAGAAGCAGTTTCTGATGAAATACGTCAGTTGTTTCATCGACCGGATGACAGAAATCGTTTTTGCGACGATAATCAAAGTGGTATAGAAGACATATTTGAAGTAACGAGAACCGAAGAAACAGAGGATGGCGAGGTTGACGATGACGATGAGGACTTTTCAGGTGATAAATGGTTGAAGGGTCACGCTACTTCAAATGAAGTTGCAAATGTAAGAAGAAAAGCTAGGTCTAACAAAGCCATCATGCAATCACCAGCAATGAAATTATGGATGTACGGATTAGGAAAAGTTCACGACCCAAAAGTAACGGACGTCTTTGGCCCTATTAATACGATGCTCTCCAAACATGTTACCGAACATCATCCTCAGTTTCAAAAATGTATTGCATTAGCCAGAGAAGGGTGTCGAGCACATAAACCAGAACATCTCCTACGATTATATACTCTAGAGACACCATTATATCGTGCACTAGCTGATAATGCAGTTCCTCTTGGTGCACCTCTTTTACGGTGGTTAGATAAACTGAAACCACGCTATTTTCAAGGTGTTTCGTATCGTGGTGTGAAAGCTACTGATGAAGATTTACGTGCCTATCGTTGGGCATGGAAAAAGAAAGGTGCTATTCAAACAAAAACATTCTGTTCAACTTCATTGGATCGTTCTGTTGCTGAGAGATTTGCAGGAATTAGTTCCACCGCAGTTACAACAGTTGATGATAAGCGAAGCATCTTGATGATATTTAACTTTCCAACGGCATGTGATCAAGCAATCAATTTAGGAAAACTTTCCGATCAACTTCCATGTATTTCAGACTATGAAAATGAGGCAGAAGTTCTTCTACTCCCAGATGCACTCTTCCTTGTACAACAGATTGAAAAGAATATTAATATTACAACAGTTCACCTTGAAAATGTTACACAAAATGCTTCCTACTTACAAGTTGCAAATAATACTTTTCAAGGACCTGAAGGCGACTGGAAATCCCATACGGTGAACTGTGCGAAACAAGATTTGAGTAATATGTCAACAGTATTTCGTCAAGGACGAAAGTTATATCACCACTTTAAGCAGCCTTAAACAAACTTCGTTCTGTATCGTTTTTTAGTAATATATCTTTGAACGAATTTTTTGAGTGTATTATTCCTCTAACGCTATAATTGTATTTACATTAAGGAAGAAACCATCCGCCTCCACATTTTGATTTCGAGAAGATTGCAAAAGTCTGGTAGGTTTCTTTAGTTTCGAGAAAGCACTACTGGGTCGATCGAGCATTTTGAGCACAGAGTGGTTTAATCGTCAAAATTAAAGGGGGTATACCCCCTGATTTTTGGATATATTGTAAAGCTCACCGAGAAGGGTATGAAACCTAAGTTTCACGATTTTTCGAACCGCCGTTACGGAGTTACAGATTTTAACAAAAATATCTGAAGCGGGTACGCCCCCTTAAACTATACTTTTTTTCTTACGTATTCGGATTCTACACACAAAACTAGTCTTACGAAAATATTTTGAGCGAGCTCGAAGCTATTTTGACGGAGTTATTCACATTTCAAAGTATACTCTTCTCGAAAACTCGAAAAAAATGAGTTCTTTACGATATTTTGCCAATGGACAAAATATTGCAAAGAACCCATTTTTTCGACGCCAGATGTTTCTCCAGTAAAACCCCATTTTTTTCCACGTTTCCACCCAAGAACTTCATCTTTTTTCCTCAACATCTAGATGTTTTTTCACGAGAACCTTATCTCTTTTTCTTAAAATTCTTATGTTTCTCTACAAGAGCCCGATCTTTTCCCGTGAAAATCCAGACGTTTCTCCAGAAAAAATGTATTTTTTTCCTTCTTTCTACCCAAGAACTCTATCTTATTTCCTCAAAATCCTGGAACCCCATCTTTTTAAATCAAGAGTCCGATGCTTCTCTACAAGAACTTAATCTTCTTCCCTCAAAATTCAAGCTGTTTCCTTCACGATGCTGAAAAAAAACTGTACAAAAGGTTATTTTACGGGTTGATTCCGAATACGACCTGCAAATATCAGGAAGTTGACTGATCAACCTAAAAAGTCACGAAACAATCCATGTAAAATCTCACTCAGATATTACAAAAGTTTTTGATCTTCGTGGGAATGTTAGCCGAAAATAACATGTTTAGTAAAGTGTCATCCTTTTTAAGGCAGGTAGAAATTCCACTTGTCTCGTCTTTTTTCCACGTTCGTATAGAATTCACTATCTCGTATCGAATCAGTGGATCCAATCGAAGGAATAATCGGGTGAAAATATTGGAAAGATTCGAGAGATGGTCACATTTATTGGTAAGATGCTCACGAAAATTTCGAACATCTTTCTTCGCCGATTCCAAGCTCTCCTCGGATAGTTCTCCTTAACCAATACTATTGTTTCGTTCAATTAATTCACAACTATGAAAAATCAAGTTGTGGACAGTTAAATTATATCCGACAAAAGGAAATTCCGCTGTTAGAAACAGAGTGAAAGCCGTTGTAGCTTTCCGAAGATTTGTTAAATGAATTATCTGCGTAGACGACACTGCTCTGAGTATAACCGAATAAAGTTTCATGAGAGTTGTAAAGTTTTCCTGATGTGAATTTGGAAGTAATTCAATAATTTTTTCTCTTGCCTCGGAGCTGAAGAAACGACGTCCTTGCTGGAGTGTAGTGCTTGTACCTGGATTTCCACAAGCTGTATTCCCAACATTGAAAATATATCAGTTGTAAAACGAGAATAACATTGTATCACCTGAATTCGAATATACAAATATAAACAGAATCCACTTTTCGAATTTCATTTTCAATCATTAACTCAAATATTATCTACGTATATTTTTCGTTTTTTCCTATAATATATACTTTGTTTTCGAAAATTTATTACAAGCAACACTTAGACGTTTCGATTACAACGTGCAATCTTCTTCAGTATAGCATAACACAAAATAAAATAAAATTCGTATAAAATTAATACAATAAAATGTGTACAAATCTCTTTTTATGACTATAGCGTTTCACACTTCCAAGATATCTCGGTCATTTTTCAAGCTAGAAATTTCGGATTGGTTTTAAAACATTGCTTTTTCAAAACAAATGCTTTTTCTAAATAAAATCTCTCTAACTTGTCAGAAACTTTTTAAATTCCTCCTAAACTAAACTTGAATTGAAAAATCCAACGACGTCACGACATAGAAAAAAACATTTCTCTATTTTTTGGAACCAATTCGAAATTTCTAGCTGAAAAAATGGCGGCGGAATCTTGGAAGTACGAAATCATACTTTTTCACAACTAATTTAAGAATAACTCTGGGGAAATAACTGATAAGAGGGTGCAGTTAGCAGAATGACTAAGTACCTAAAGGTACACATTGTCTAAAATTTTCATCGAAGTTGAATATTCCTGGACGAAAGTAGATTTCTGAGTGGGGAGGGCTTAACGTAGCGCGTTTCATACTGAGAGGAGAAAACTAACATAAAAAACTCTTATCGACTAACATAATCGTAATGGACTCACGTTTTTTCCATTTCTGACTATAATTAATTTCTCAGTCAGTTTAAACGAAGAAAATGCTCAAATTCTTACCAAATCTGTCTCATAACATGCTCGACAGTCTCTAAAATTTCTGTTAAGTTGGACTATATGGCTCAAATTTTATAAGAAAAATATCAACCGTCACGGAATCACCAAAAATGGAATAGCCACTCCGAAACAATTTAAAGTTGTCGAAAACTCACCTAATCTCTATTCTTTATGTGAAAATGTTGTAGAAAAGTTCATGGGTTATCGATTGAAAAAAATTATTTTTACAGGTCCGAAATTAACCCTTAAATTGGTAAAGTATCATTGTTACGGAATCACGCATTTTACAAATAACTATGTTGCCGCAGTTCGAGTTTTTTCCTTCAAGAATGAGCGAGAGTTGAACTAAGATGATATTGTTGATCTCAAAACATTTCTCTATCTAACTAACGGGTACGGCAGAGGAAATTGCCGGTTTTTGATAGGCTTTTTTCTCAAATTAGACTCGACCAGAAGGTTTGGTTCTGATGCTAAAAGATAGAGAATTTTGTGTAGATTTTATTGAT
>CAJNOQ010002389.1:0-24625 GCA_905250885.1 Didymodactylos carnosus | reverse complement strand
GGAAAAGATGCTTGTAAAATGATTATATCTAAAGAACAACAAAAAAAAGTAAACAAAGTTGAACACTAATCATATGGTTAGATTCACAATTCAATTCTCTACAGGATGCGGCGCTGCTTTCCTTTTCTTTTTATATCTTTTTATATAATCAAAAACTCAGTTTTCAGATGATGAGTCATCAGAAAATTAAATTTTTTCAACTTTCGAGTCCCATAACTTTGCAACGAAAGGACGTATCGAGTAGAAAATTTTTGTGGAAGTGGGCAAAGTACTAGGCAAAGCCCAGGAAAAAATTTGTTCAAGCGAGCCTCTTGTAACCTGAATTATTACAGAAACATATCTAAACAAGTGATTGTACTAGAAAGTTACGTTTCTCTCATATATAGTTCTTTTTAAAATAATTCTATTATAATTTTTATTTCAGATTGATTCTTCGTATGCCTGCTGATTCTCCAAATTGTACGTTAGATAAATTTACTACATCTCCTTCAACAGTAAATATGACAACAATCGTTACACCGGCCATTCTATTATCAAATGGTACAACAAAAGGCTCACTATTACCTACGCCACAATTAACGCGTTCAACATCACCACGCTTAGAAACAAGACAATTAAATAAATTAAGACGTTTTCTAAGTACATTGTATCATTTCGGATCGGATATTTCTAGTGAAATTGGTGAACGTGTTAAAACATTAATATTATCTATTGTAGTAAGTAGTGGTACGTTTGAACAATTTAAGTCACATTTAATGTCAGATGCCCTATTTTCTATGGCAGATAATAGTAAATCTTATTTTTAAAATTAACTCGTACTATATTCAAATAACACCTTGTATAGAAAGAAATTTTATTTAGCTCTACTAGTAGTTAAAATGAAAGATTTCTCATTTTTTACTAATTACTAATTTCATTCTGGTGGTAGAGTGTGAATAATAGTTTATCATTTTGTACAGATTGACATTTTTTCAACATAAATGAGGCAATCGACGTGTGCTCTTCTGATTTTATAGAGAGGTGTTAATTCATCACACTTTATGATGTACAATTACTTATGTTTTATCAAATTTATAGTATTGTGAAAAATTATCGGACCATATCGATTCTACGCTATAGTTTCCTTTTGATAAAAAGTCCAAAAACGAAGAAAAACACGTAATTATAGGTCTTCGTGTGTCACTTTTCCAAATATATTCTTAGAATTTTGTTTAGAAACCTAGAAGAAAAAAACTCAATATCTGAGTTTCAAACAACTATACAAATTTCAAAAGATTTTTTTCTTATTCAGCATTGAAAACTGAATAGAAAAATGGTGTTGGATCAAATTGAAAGTTAACAGCTTGTTCAACGTAGACGTTCCAAACACACTGTCTAAAGCGCGGACAAGGGATTTTGTAAGCCTATCTAGATTTTCGTGTTAGGGGTATGACTCGCTTTTTTTAAAATTTTGCTTCATTGCTGGGAAAATTCATTTTTTCTAAATCAGAGACAAAAAAGTTGGGATTCTGGCTGAAATTTCCATTTTCTCAATTAGAACTCACCTTTTAAACAATAAAAATATCATATTTCGAATCAGGATCAAAAACTGAGTTAACTAATCTGTATTTCGAAGTTTTTAGCTTATTTTCAGTTTTGGGTGAAAATCTCGGTAATTTTTTTTCAACGTGAAAATTCGCAAAAAAGTGAACTAGCCAGATAGGACAGAAATACAGATTAGTTGACTCAGTTTTTGATCCTGATTCCGAATATGATATTTTTATTGTTTAAAAAGTTGAATTCTGATTGAGAAAATTGAGAATTACGGCCAAAATTTCTTTTAATTTCGAAATTGATCCAACACCATTTTTCTACTCAGTTTTTAATGCTGAATAAGAAAAAAATCTTTTGAAATTTGTATAGTTGTTTGAAACTCAGATATTGAGCTTTTTTTGAACTTGAAAGATTTTTCGATTTTCTAGATCTTTCAAGTATTTTCAATTTTTCACCCTCAAAAATCTTTTTCTAAAAATTAAAAAATACATTTTCTCAATCAGCTCTATTCAGTCATGTATAATAAGTTCAAAAATAAAATTTTGCTTTAATATCTTACAGAAAAACAATTTTGAAAAATTATTCAAACTCTACGACTTTAAATGTACCAGTCATAGTCCGTGTTTTATGCTCGTTCCAATGGTACCATTGAAAGTTATTTCAGTTCACTCATATTCATTTACGAAAGAAAAAGGTTAGATGGTCCTAAAACTTTTCACAGGAAAAAAATGATGATTTTTCAAAGAAATAAAGAACTTTTGAAAAATTCTAAGAATATATTTGGAAAAGTGACACACGAAGACATATAATTACGTGTTTTTCTTCGTTTTTGGACTTTTTATCAAAAGGAAACTATAGCGTAGAATCGATATGGCCCGATAATTTTTCACAAAATATTGACTGTGTGCCCATATATGTGTTGATTGGGTATGTAGTGTAAGAGAAAACATATGCTTTCTTAATTTATCAGGCGTTATTTTCAACTTATCGTGGTTTAAAATCTTTAGATTTTTGAAGATATTATCAGAGTAATAGAGTTTACTTCCCTGTTATTAGAGTATTTTCTAAATATGCTGAACATTGTTGTTTTAATTGTTCGTTGTCAAAATTGCTATTGTTTTCAACCTTTTTTTTAATATTTTTCTTTAGAATAACGCAGTATCTGTTGAAGAGTTTCATGCTAAAGTACAACAGATAACAAATTTTCCATTAAGACCATTTGCATTACCATTTCTAAAAGTAAGTGCAATTAAAACATAAAATCATTTCAAATTAATATATAATTTTTATTTTAGACAACATTACCATTGTTACAAAAAGATATTTTATATATGGCTCGACAAGCGAAACAATCTACTGCACAATTTATTTCTCAACGTGAAGATTTGATATTTTTACCGCGTGAAATTTCAGAAATAAGTACAAAAGACTTTAATGAAAATGGAAAACGAAAATTAAATGATGAGTAAGTGTGATAAAATCATATATTGAAATTCATATGTCAATATTTTTTCTTCTTCTAGTCTACGTGAGCTAGACGACAAACAGTATCCATCAAAACATTCATCGACAGCATGTACATCACCTCCATTAATGCACCCAAATTTATCATTAAAAAATAATTCATTTTATTCGACAATAACAACTAGCACAACAAATTCATACTCGACATCGTCATCAAATCGTTTGGTGGATACAATGCGAAGAGATTTTAAAGATAAAGAACGATCATTTACAGCTTGTACATATCTTACACACATATACGCACGAATCTAGGATGAAATGAAATATATTTTTTCTATTTTAGATCTTCGAGAATATGCATCCGATTTCAAAGACATAACAGATAAAACTATGGATGATGATTGGAAAAATGCGGAAAGTGTACGTTTTCTCACTATTAAGAGTCATCGCTAAATCTAAATATTATCTTTATTTATAGATGTTGAATTGTGTATTAGATATGGTGACAAAAGCAAAACGTGCCCTATTTATTTTGCAACAAAAAGATACACATCTACGTCGACTTGTAGAAACAAACGATTTAGGTATGTTAGTCAAAGTTTAAATAAGAACGAAGTTTTTCATGTTGTTGTTTATTGCCATTTAAGAATGGAGAAGAAGGCATTCAGAATTATTAACACAAACGGAAGATAGAATCATGGAAGTTAGAAGAAAAGCAGGTAGAGAAGACTATCGAGTTTAACATTAGATAATCGATCTAATTTCCAAAATTTTCTCACGTATGATACTTTGTATAATTTCCGCATCATTTTATTTTAGAAGAAACAGTAATTGAAATAAAACGTCAAGGTTTGATTGATATTCAAAAAGCAGTATCTAATTCTGAACAAAAATCTTCTGAATTATTAACGTGTGAACGAGAACAATTTCAACGAATTACTCAAGAAGTAAAACAGAAATCATTTGAAGATGCCTATACTCTTCTAAACATACAAGAAGATGGTCCAGAAGTAAGCACATGAGATAAAATCTCTATTTTTTAACTGATCGTAAAGATGCATGGTTTAAACAAAAGGAAAACAGTATTTATGCCACTTTGCTATCTCCAGTTGATATTGGCCCATTACCGAACTAAAAACCGGATAACTTTCACTTTTCCATAGAACCTTCTCTACTTTAAAACTACATAAACATTTCAAAGGCAAGCACGAAAATTACACAAAAATGAAGATGTAAAAGTTACGAGTATACTTACTTTACTGATTAGTATACTTTTCTTTTCTAGCAATGTTGGCATTGTGGTCGAAAAGCTATTGAAACGTGCAGTGGTTGTTCAGTTGCTCGATATTGCGGATTATTTTGTCAACATCGCGATTGGTCATTACATCAGAAATTGTGTGGACCAGATTTAAAGCAAAAACTAACTGAAAATCTACTATGTGGCGGTACGCGACGTGCTTATAAAATACAGACATCGACTATTTCACCGAATAATAACAATCATCAACACATGCAAAATAATGTCACAACTACAACATCTGATTTACCACCCTCAATAAAAACAAGCTCGACACCAGTACTAATTGAAACGTCTCACAGTACGTGTACAACACCGTTGTTATATGTATCATCACCACCAACAGACGAACCAGAACATACATCTACATTAGATACGACGATCAATCATCAGCAACATGATTCAAATGCATTAAATATTACAACAACAACGTCAGTAGTTAAAACAGAAGTATTTGAAGAGCAAAATGGTTGATCAGTTTCATCTACACTTCGCTAACCTCGACAATTATGCGTTTCGAATTATTTATCTCTCTGTTGTTGTTTTTTAATGTTTATATATATCTTTATTCTTTCTTTTGACTGCTCGTTTTTCTTGACATTTTTAACAAAACAAAATGGAATGTACAAAATATTAGTAGTTAAACATTCTGCAGTAGATTATCCACAGGAAACAATTTTTCGCTAATTTTTATTTAGCGAAACTATATTTGTGAATGAAAACTTTCACAAAGATTTTATCAGGTTTTGTAGTCTTACTAAAGTATCAAAGACGAAAACAAATTCAATGTCCTACATTGATGCCATCACTGTAGAGAAATAATGAGAATAGAATGTCTTTGCCGGATATCGTTATTCCATCAGTAGTGGTATCAGATTCTTGGTTAGGCATTTACTAGTATATTTTATCCTTTTTCTTAATTAGATCGATTATAAAGTAAAATATATCGACGTTTTTGGGCGACTTGGTTTTGCAGAGCAAACATTTTTCTACACAAATAAGATATATCAGAACTCTTCATCTGTTCTTTTTGCTATAATTAATTTTTAACAAAGCGCTATAAATCAGTATTATTCGGTACCGGTACCAGTATCGGTCGTGAGGTATTTAGTAAATATTTGTTATCTAACTACTGAATCAGTATAAGAAGTCTCATTAAATGAGATACGACAGTACTTTATGCTTTAGATTTTTTCGGTGTCGGTTTAAGGACTCTCCCCCAGAAATGGTGATTTTCGATCAAAAAATTGGTTTTGAGATACGCACATAGAAAGATAGCCTGAAGTGTCTACTTCCAGAATCTGTATTGCTTTTGGTTACAAAAGTGGTTTTTCGGGGATTTTGAGCAGGTTTTCTAAGAGCCTTGAAAAAGCGAGTCTTCAAATAATACTGTTTCCCTGGATACTTATGCAATTAAAATTTTTCTGAACACACAGATTTGTAGAGTAAATGTTTCTGATCAAAATAAGACCTCAGACCTCACACAACTCTGTATGACCTTGCATCAAAAAGTAACAGGCAAAATGCGAAAAGTGATTTGAATAAAGAAATACTTTGCTGCCCGTACATTCATTCAATAAGCTATTCAGAAAAAAAATTTGGACCGATTCTGTTCCGCGTATTATAAGTCGATTTTGCGATAATGCTCCCTAAGTTGTCGGAAACTTTTTAAATTTCTCGTAAACTAAACTTAAATTGCAAAATCCAACGACGTTACGACATAGAAAAGACATTTCTCTATTTTTTGAAACTAATCCGAAATTTCTAACTCGAAAAATGGCGGAGGAATCTTGGAAGTATGAAACCATACTTTTTCACCACTAACTTAAGAATAAGTCTGGGAAAACAAGTGATAAGAGGCTGTAGTTAGTAGAATGACTAAGTTACCTTAAGGTACACATTGTCTGGAATTCTCATCAAGGTTAAATGTTCCTAAACGAAAATAGGTTTCTGAGTGAGAGAGAGGGACCCTTAAAAAATGAAAAAAAACACAAAATTGCTGCTAGTAAAGGGCCAAAAATAGGCGTCTACCACGCACAGAAATTCTCATTCCAGATAAATGACAGAGAGCTCGGGCTGTTGTTGTTTTGCAGTAAACACCTGTGCCTAGGAGTTGACAGAGTCCAACTTTTTAATTACTCATTTGCTGATTTCTGGTGCTTAACAGAACTTTAAAGTCGGAAAAATCCTTCGAAATCCGCATTTCTATAAAAAATAGAAGCATAATTTAAAAATCGGACTCTGTCAGCTCCTAGCTGTAGGTGTACTTACAAATAAAATAAAAAATTTTCCTTCTCCGATGTATCGTTACCGAGAATTCCTGTGCGTGGCGAAAGCTCTGATGCTAAAATAAAAAACAGCCTTGAGAAAAACACAAAATAAGTTTGATTCTGTTAAATGCGTTTTAGTTAAAAACTATTTGAGTGTTAAATAATTTCTTGATACTTACTATAGGTTATTGGTTATGGCGGATCTAATGAACATGCGCACAGACATGTGTGGCACATGCGTGCGCTTATACAAGTACAAAAAAGCCATTTTTTGTGCTCTAGGGGTTCTGGAAAACTCGCTCAAAACCTATCTTATCGACACAAAAATTATGCCATTAGAAATTAGACACTTTGGGCTATGCACTCATGTGCTTTTCTCAAAATCGATATTTCTGACGAAAATCGGCATTTCTGACCCAGGAGGCGCCTCAACTGATTATCTCTGGTGATGTTTTTATGAAATCTTATATAGCAGTATTCTTCTTTTCTTAGAATGACATTCGTACGACATATACAAATAAGATCTCAATATAAATTCTGCTTACGCTAACCTGTTTGTTTCGAACTTTGTAGAACGAAAAGTTTTGATAAATTTTACTTCGACAGATAATACACACCCTCATACATATGCACATACACACACTCTACAATTAACTTCGACGTACAGAAAAATAAAAAGCCTCTTGTTTAGTCATCAAAAAGCCACGTTGGTGTGGGGCA
Organism: Didymodactylos carnosus; assembly: GCA_905250885.1. Taxonomy (NCBI): domain Eukaryota; kingdom Metazoa; phylum Rotifera; class Eurotatoria; order Philodinida; family Philodinidae; genus Didymodactylos; species Didymodactylos carnosus. Next base: position 17,341 of record CAJNOQ010002389.1, on the reverse strand, counting down.
GAACACAAAGAAAATATTCAAAAGTAAGAAACAATGCTTGCATGTTTTGTTAAGAGGATGTGAAAGCACGTTTTTTGAAAAAACAGGTATACAGCGACAACTAAATTCGAAGGACGGTAAAGATTGTGATGGAATTTATGGAAATTAGTTTGAAAAACGTTTGAAGTTTATAAATTATCGGATAAAATGTACTATAGTGAAACATTTCTGAGAAAATTAATCGCAGATTTCATCGAAACAGAAATAAATGAGAGTTTTAAAACTTATATTCCATTAAGTCTCATTCTATTCGCCTTATATATTCCGCTGTTTCTATTATTTTGTTTGAGTCGTGTTACTATTCTATCCAGATTATGTGCGATACCAGTTATTCTTTACTTATTAGTCATACCATTATGTCATAGACTACCATCGGCATTATTCAATGGACTAACAGCAGGTAAGATGTTGAAAATTATTATTTAAGGTAAAGAGAAAGAAAAGTTTGATTTAATATCACTATTGATCAGAAAGCTAAAGGCGTAAGGTATTTTTACAACCTTTTTTTTGTCATATTTTGTAGGTGTGGCAATTTATCATACCCAAAAAGTAATCGAATGGATTATCTATCGTTCAAGAGAATTTTCCACATGGACATTTTTCGATATGCATCATGAATTATATTCACATCTCGTCTATACGTCACACAAAACAGTTAATTTAATTGAAAATAAACAAATTTTCTCACCATCTACGACACTTTATGTCAAACTAACTGATAATTTTCATCTCCAATTAGATATTATAAAACATTATCTGTTCTTAGATATTTTAGTGTTTTTAGTCAACGAACTTAGCTCAAATTACGATTCACATTGTCTAATTGTAAAGATTATTATTACTCATTTATATGGCTATATCATATTCGTCTTCCTTTTGTTTAATTATGATTGTGTCAAAACAATACTTGTACTTATTTTCAATAGACGATTGGATACAATACCAGAATTATTTCGTTCACCATATCTCGCAACATCACCAAAGAATTTTTGGAAGAGATGGCATCAGATGTAAGTGAATCATTGTGGTAATAAGACATGCTATTTTTACAACCGATCCAGTAAAATTCAGAACATTTTTCTTACTTTCGTTCTCTTTTATCTTATGTTCTGAAAATTTGCAAATGAGTCGTTTGCATGAACCTGCGTTTTTGCTATCTGTTTTGATTAATCTGTAATAAGCCGCACAAAGTAGAAAAACACGTGTATTCTCAGATACATAGATTCCTACACAACGTTCTTTTGAAATAAAATATGGTAAAAAACTCATAAGTATTTTCTTCCTATATTTCAACATTTACCATTGGGTGCACAATGCATCTTCTCTTCAACAAGAGATCTTGTGAATTAAAAACTTATTTTTATAACATGAAAAATCAACAAACTAGAATTACAAAAATTGGCTTGGTCAATAGTTACAGGGTGATCCAAAAAAAAACTTACCCCTGTGTATTTATTGACTTTCTTGTGTACAAATATAATTAAACTTTTTATCATTAGTTTATTCAAATACAGCAAAGATTTCTTGACAAAATGAGACGTCTCTGAGCTCTCTAAGAACTTTTTTCATGAAACAGCATTGAGTTTACGGAAGGTCCCAAGAGCATATTTTTCTTGTTTGCCCATTAATTGTCCCGATTTTGGTGGTATGGGACCTTCCGTAAATTGAATGCTGTTTCATGAGAATAGCTCTTAGAGAGCTCGGAGACGTCTCATTTTGTCCAGAAATCTTTGCTGTATTTGAATAAACTAATGATAAAAAGTTTAATTATATTTGTACATAAGAAAGTCAATAAATACATAGGGGGTAAGTTTTTTTTGGATCACCCTGTACATACCAATGATTAAGTTACGAGGCAGCTTCCCCAAATGTACTCTCGTTCTTTTAACAAAATGTAATCCACTATGCTGATTTCGAATATGATATTCATTTAGGTTCATACGCCTCTCCTGGCTGGTTTCTGGAAAATCAGTTTTCCAGAAACCTCGAAAAATCCACAAAACTTTTTCTAAATAAGCCACGATTGTAGCCCGCGAAATTCTGACCAAAATGAGAAATCTCCCAGCTCTACACAACCTTCCTTTACAAAGTTATAGAATTTACAGGAAAAGCCCCCTAAATTCATTTTTCCTTTTTCTTTCTATAGCTCTGAGGTGACGATGAACATTTAGGGCTTTTCTTGTAAACTCTATAACTTTGTAAAGGAAGGTTGTGTAAAGCTGAGAGATTTCTCATTTTGGTTAGAATTTCGCGGGCTACAATCATGACTTATTTAGAAAAAGTTTTGTGGATTTTTCGAGGTTTCTAGAAAACTGGTTTTCTAGAAACCAGCCAGGAAAGGCCTATGGACCCAAATGAATATCATATTGGAAACCAGCATGGTGGATTACCTACAACCTACTACATTTCGTTAAAAGAACGAGAGTACATTTGGGGAGGTTCCCTCGTTAGTTTAAAACATTTCCAAGTAATTCTGACATGCTTGTGACGTTTTTCGATGTTTTTTTTATAGGTATCGTAATACTTGGCTTCATATTATTTATATTCCAATATCCACGTTGATTCGTCAACTTCATCCAACATCCACGAAACTCATCTATTTTGGTTTACCAGCCATGGCTGTATTTTTATTTAGTGGCATTATTCACGAATATATTGTTTATGGAGCATTTCAAATAATTACTGGTGAACAGTTACTATTTTTCACTATGCAAGGTATTGCTGTTAACATCGAGCATGTGCTAGTAAAAAAATGTAACGTGACAATGCCCAACTGGCTTGGATTTCTATTAACATTTCTATTTAATGGTATCACAGGTATTTATTTTGTACGACCATGGGTTAAATCTTTGAGATTGATAAAAATGAAATTTTCTATCATTGATGCCGTGTATCATGGTTTTTTACAATAAAGATATAGACTAGTCAAATTTGTTCAAAACTAGATGAAAGTATAATCATTTTGTCGAGAAAGTTCTATTCTGTCTGTCAAAATGCATTGTCATTTGACTAAAGACTAAAAATAATACTTCTAAATGTAGGAAAGTGTACCGATCGACTTCAGTAAGATCTGGCTGTCTCTTCTCGACAAAGAGAGTTAGACCCGCATAAATAAAGGTCTTCAGATTGAGACTCGGACTATAAACAAGCTTTAAGAAAGTTGGTCCAGCATATGACAACCTCTGTTATGCACAGGTTTATTAACACTGCGATATTAGCTATACAATTCATCTAGGTAAGTTACACCCGTTGTAAAAGGACGGGGACGCATTTGAGCGAGAATCGGCCCGCTCGTATTTTTCCACTTTCAATGAATTTATTAGAAAAGTCACGTTTCTATTCTTCTCTTTCTCCTTGACTCTAAAAAACCAAGTCTTTGGTTTTTGGTCAGAAAATTTTGCAAACCATATAGCCTGATAGAGCAAAATATGATATGTTCTGGCTGTATATAACGCTTTTTCACCCACCTATATGGTTTACAAAATTTTCTGACCAAAAACGCAAAGACTTGGTTTTTTAGCGGTTAGGTTTTCCAGAAATTCTATTATTAAGTTTTCTCATAAAATGGCGATATGCACTTCATGTGATAGAAAATTCTTTGGGCTATGCAAAACAGTATTCAGATTGGTTCCAGCTTTTACTGAAAAATTAAAAACAAAAAGGAGTTCTTATGATTATGACATCACTGTACTGCATATACAACATCCAAATGCTTCTTTTGCATGTCTTTAATGGCTGGCGCCACTTATTTAGATTTTCCGACCAGTCCAATTTGTAGAGAATTTCATGGACTATCCAATGACATCCTGTTGAAAAGTATTTAGTTTTTCATTAGGACAGAAAAGACTTCTAAAAGACTATTCTGCAGCTGTTTTCCGTAGTCCAGCGCGTTTTTTGCATGTCTTTGGTGATTGGGCCAACCAGTCGAGACATACTAACTAGCTCAGTTTGTAGAGAATTTCAAGGGCTATCGAAATATGTATAAACTGAGATGCAACCTGACTTTTTAGTACACAAAAGAATTAAAATTTTGCGAATCGGTATCCTATTAAGTATGTAACCATATAAAAGTTTGGTCTGCCATTTTTTAACAAATAGCAGCGAAGATATGATTTGGGTGCCTTTCAATTCAGTTATTCATCGTCTATCTAGCAATGGTCGAATGAATCTTATCTATTGTTTTGGACAAGAGAAATAATTAAATTACTAGTTAAATGGGGACAGTAAGACGATGATGGTGGAAAAAAACTTTTTTTCACCATTTTTTTAATTTTTTTCGCTCGAGAATGACAGAGAATAATAGAAACGTGACTTTTCTAATAAATTTGATCATTGGAAGTGGAAAAATACGAGTGGGCCAATTCTCGCTCAAATGCACCCTCGTCCTTTGCTAAATAATAATCTCACTCTTTTATGGAAATAATTTTAGTTTATTCACATTATCCGTTTTCAGTTCATGTCGCTTTGATCATATGTACCCAATTAGGTCAATACGGTGCAAGATAATGACAAACGAGATTTGTACAATCAACAACAATTGTTCATTTATTGAAACAGTCAGTTAAATAAATAATGAGAATAAAAGACATTGGAAGTAGTTATGTATATCAGTTACGAAAAGTGTGTTCATATAAAGAAGAGAAAAGAATTCCACTTATGTGTTGTAAACCCTATCTATATCGTAAATAGAGTAGAAATAACAAATATAAAAACACTGTTTCCTGTGCGTGAGACACTTAGAAGTTTAAAAAAAAGAAAAATTAAATACAAATAAAATTCATGTCTTTGCCTCTGTCTACCATACGTTTTCAATTAAGTTAATCATTTGTCAAGATATGTCACGAAAGAAAGAAGATGAAATAAAGATCGACTTAGTGATGATATCTGACCTTCTCTATTTCATTAGTATATCAGACATTGATGAGAGAAATACGGTGATCAATTTCACACGAATATTTCAAGAAAACATTCAGCTCAAAAGGAAAAAATGACCAAATGTTTTATGATGGTTTCCACTCGAAATTAGTGACAAAATAACATAAAATTACTAATATTAGGATCTTGTAGTGTTTTAATATTTTGTTCAAATCAGATATTTGTTTTTTTTGAAGTATTTTGGTAAAGACAATTACAGAGTAATATAAAAAGTAGTATAGATTGAAAAGCTAACTTCGTTTCATGCTTAGATCTAACGGTATCGTATCAAAACTGCAAGTAATAGGAGCAGATAAAGTCGACGATGACATTAAGTGGCTACTGCATTGAAGTTCTGTTAGTTGTTTCGTTTTATCAGAACTATTCAATGTTATATTTCGAACAGAATTCTTTAAACTCGAGGACGTTGATGAGGAAACGATTTTTATAGTTTTGGTTGCCGAAGTAGTTTTGGGTAAAAGTGTACGTTTTGTCGTCATGTTTGGTGAAATTGAAATAATTGATGAAGATGATGTCGGCGATGTTGGTTTTGTAAAATAAAATGGCTTATGTGTTGTTGTTTTCAGTTTGGGAACTGAATTTAGCATACGAATTTTTTTTGTAGATGATAGTGTTTCGTCGGTAGTGGTGGTCAATGATGATACATCAACAATGGATGGCGGAATATCGTTTTTCTTTGGTGATAATGTAGCAGTTGTTAAAATCGTTTCTATTTTATCGTCTGATGCTGGAACAACAACGACAGGTAATGATGTTGCTAATTTCACCGGTGATAAAGAACTCGTTTCGGGTACATATGGTGGAACTTTACAAATGTTCTTTTTTTGTAAAGTAGAAACTGTCGAATCTCCCATGATACCATTACTTTCATTTGTTTCTACTCCACCTTCAACATTAATGATCACGATTTCAGGTGAGCGTGGCGCTGCTATTGATACGGTGGTTTTAGATGAACATGGACGAAAATCAAAATCATCACAGTAATCATATGCTCCCGTGAGAAGATGGTCACGATCGAATATGGACATTGGTGGTTTAACCATAGTTGGCACAAAACGAGCTTTACGTTTTTTTCGTGCCATAACTGGTTTCGTTGTACTTGCTATAATCGATGGTGTTAATGTACGATTAGAACTAAAAAAATCTTTTGTCGTACATAATTTTTTCGTTGAAAAAATTGAACTTTTATCCGTTATCGGTTTTTTTCGTTTTGTTATTTTTTTACTACACGAATTAATTAAATCGGGTAATGGCTGTTCCTCCGTTGGATTAGTGTTAGTATGTTGTCCATCTATTTGCTGTGGAATATACCAGGATGTTTTAACTCGACGAATCTTTACTTTTAACGATGGATCATTCGCTGGATCTGTCGTCGAAGATGTTGTACTGGCTCCACTCGATAATATTTGTTTTTCACTAATAATATCATTAGTTTTTACTGGTTGTTGTTCAGTGTTGAGATTTGCTTCAGTATCAACATTTTCTACATGAATAATTGATGATTCAAATTGTGTTGTATCAATGTGTAACGGTGCTAAATCATTATCTTCTACTATTGGATCTTCAATAAAACGTTCGACAGCAATACACGGTTGTTCATCGTTTATTAGTTGTCTATTAACAGAACGTCGTATTATTGGGACAACAGCTGCAATTGATTGTCGTCGAGACAATTTAGGTGTACGATTTGATTCGATAGTTGATAATAGTCGTGGACGTAATGAACGTACAGTATCATTATCTTTTTTCTTTTTTCTTATGGTTAATAAATTTTTGCGTCGTAAATATTCAATGATGGTTAAATATCCTTTTTGACTAATAACAAATCTGATATCGAGAGAACGTTTCTTAAAATAAAATAAAAAGCAAAACAATAATGTACAAGTTCATGTTGACTGGAATTAGACTATGCTTGATTCTCTGTGTGTGTGTGTATGTATATCTGCATTTCGTAAGCTGTGAGAGACGCCACTTAATCTGATAATGATTTTTTGAATAATTCGATTAGTAGAACAAAAATATGTTGAAGAAAAATTTTGACAAATACAGGTTCTTACCCTGTAGTACTTGAGTAGGGATTGTTTTAATCAATATTATTAGATATTAAGTTTTATGGAAAATGATTCCTAGTCTATCAATCATTAGCACGAGAGTTTTAAATGGCATGTCAAATATATATACACAGGGCTCTTTTTGTTTAATTATATCTACACGTACTCTAACGCAATTAACTCTTATCTTAGATAAACAAATATCGATGAATAAAATTTTTTATATTTAAGTTAGTCTATAAGTGACGATAGTATAAATATCTCATAAAATAAGTCATTTGAATCATAAAAAACTACAGATATGCCAATGAATATGGGAAAATATTTAAAAGAGAACAGTTTTTTACTTTTTGGAGAACGGATATTTTTTATAGCTGAAACGAGAACGGATGAACGAAAAGAGAACGGTTAGATTATTTGCAGAACGGTTTTGAATTTTTCTGACTAAATTAGAAATAAAGCATATGGTATAAACTATGATAACTATAGTTATCCTAGTTATCATCTTGCATTGGGAATAATGATGCATTTGGATATTATCATGTTCAAGAACCGTCAAAATTAGAAAACTTCGGTAAAAAACGAGGTCGATCAAAGAAGGCACGCTTGGCATTGTTGAAATAAAACACGTTATTTCATACATCGAAACATATTGTTTGGTTTTGTTTCAAAATTTACTTCTTGTTTTTTTGACTGTTTTGAATAACATGTACATTTTACTGATTCGATAATTCGGAAATTCATGATGACTGAAGATGAACATTGTCAAAGATCAGGAGACTATATCACATATGAATCATACATACAAATTCAAAAACCGTTCTCGTTTCAGCTATAAAAATTGTCCGTTTTCTAAAAAATGCGAACCGTTCTCCAAAAAGTGGAAAATCGTTCTCTTTTAAATTCTTGTCCAATGAATATAGTGATTTGAATTAAAACAAAATAAACACATTTTTATTATAATTAATATCTTTAGTAATTGATTCTCATACTGCGGAGATGTCTCTCTAAGAATACAAGTTTTAATTTCAGTACACACATATCAATTTATGACAGAATCTAAGTTAAAGTAGTTATTTATTTTTCTAAATAAATTTAAATCTCTTTAAATGTGATAAAAGTAAAAAGATGAAATATTAAAAATAAGAATTTCATCTATTCTTTAATCTCACCTTAGTTGTTTGATTGAAACAATAGCATACATCAATAAGACGTTCATTTAAATCTAGTAAATGTGTTTTGTAAAATAAATCAATCTAAAAACAAAGTAAAAAGTATAAAATATCACTAATTATATTATGTACGAATTATTGTCTCTCACTTTCAATGTTGGTTCAATATTATGTTTAATGCGTATAAATTTTTCAACAAGTCGAACTGGTAAGCTGGCTATACACTCTAAGTAACATGGTATCAACTAAAATATGAAAAGAATAATGTTCGTAAATCTTAGATCAATAGACAGAAATAGAAAAGAGAGATAAAAATACCTACAGTTAAGATTGAAGATGTATCACAATCAATAGATAAAAGTTCGGAAGATCTAAATATAACATTGGAAAAAAAAGATAACTAGAAAAAGTGATATTTTTTTTGTTCAGCTATGAATTTTATAACTATCAACTTTTTATATTCAGTTTTTGTTGTTATTATTTAATTCTATTATTTTTCAGTGAGAAAAAAAAAATTTCGTATCTGAAAGAGTGTTGAAGGCTAGAAACATTGGTTGTTGACATATATTATTGTCACTAATAAAGTTATCTATGAATATTTAACACACTAGTTGATAGCAGTGTAATAGATTATATTTAGACAATTTAGAAATTCTAGACATTTCTTATCGATTCACTTTAAATTTTCATTCGTATATAGTTAGTTCTAGGATAACTGTAGGGTTTCATTTAAGAAGTTTTCAAAGAAAAAAAAAAATTTTGATATTTTTGGCTGAATGAACACTGATAAACGGGAAATAGTGTATGTTGCTGGACACATAATTATATATAATTTCTCTTTCTCTCTCACATTGTATCTTTTTTATAGTACAGAAACAGTCGATTTTATTTTCTGCTATTGAATATTTAACTGTTTAAAAAAAAAAAAAACGGAAATATGACCATTTACGAAGAATTAAACGAAAGAGAAGGGAAAAAAAAAGAGAAAAAAATTTTGACCGCTCGCTCTCGAGATGTCTAAGAATAGAAAAAAAAAATAAATGAATTTGTTAATTGCTATTAGCGAATAATATGAATGAACTTTGTCCAAAATTAAGAGCAATAAAAGTGCCGATTGCTGGAATGATCAAACGAAATATGTGTACGTACATGCATGTGTATCAAAATAAGAGAGTAAATATTAGTGGACTATGTCAATAATCAAGAAAACAAAAAAAAATTTGTTTGAGTATTTCCGATATGTTTGTAGAAAAAAAAAAGAGAGTCGAAATATTATTTGTACAAATTACTTACAAGTCCCAATATTCAAGATAAACATCTATGATTGTTTCATCATAAATTGTTAAATGATCTAAAATAGAGAATGATAAAGAGTTTATTATCAAATTCGAAACAAAAAAATTCAAGAATATTTTTTACTGCTTAAAATATTTCAATTTTGAATTGAAGTAACAGGCAACAAAATTTGTATAAACTTTTTTCCACTCAAAATGATTATTACATTAATAATTAGTTAATAGATCTAGAATGAACTTTCTAAAAGGTCAAGAATTTGATTTCCTTGTTAGTCAAAAACGAGTTTCCTGTTTTTTAAACAGAGTTTAGTACAAGACTATCGTCTATATATGAACAACTGTGTCAATCAGAATTTAATTAAACTTTTTTTTCTTTTTTTTTTTATGTTCTATTTGACATGAATATACAGAGAACTTGACAACATCTTCAATATGAAATAGATAATGAGAGAAAATCCTCTGAGGCCATTCTTTTGTCTCGATATTATCAATTTTTTATGAACACAATATGTACTAGGAGATAGAAAAAAACTTACCAATATTAGAAACTTTTAATGATTTTTTAATGAATGTCGAATGATTATTAATTTCACCTAAAACAAAAATAAATAAAAAAATGAAAATAATAGATAATAGATGACTCGATCTGTATTAAAGAGTAAAATGGGGTTTTTTTCAAATTTATTGTTCACAAAGTTTGGATTAGATCTGATTTTATTCTGCAATTTTTTTCCACATAATCTAGTGTATTATTTAGATTTTTTGCTATAGCGGAAATTTTGAAAAGAGTACGTATATGTAATAGTATCGTCGATCAATGTCTCCATTGGATAACTTTGATTTTCTTTCTACTAACCATTTCATGATGGAATCTGTATTAAAAAGGTATCAAGAAAAAAACAGTCATCCATCGAACGACTTGAACTAGTATACCTACTCGTGGGTATCTCTAACGTGCTGAGTCTATTGCACACCAGATGAAAAATCCAGTGCGTCACTGTTTTTGTGCGTTTTCACGCATGAGACCTCAGCATGGACAATGGGTGAAATGATTGGATGTATTATTCTCTACTAACTAAAGTGATCCCATTAGTGTGCGAGTGTAGACGAACCAGTAGGACAGTGTATATAAATGTTTAAAAGCAATAAATTAGCATGGAAACACATGAAATTAGATTCTGACATATAAATATGTTTAATCATAAATTTTTACCAGTGAGCAATATTTCTCCTGCACATTTCAGCGTTGTATGCATCTCATTAATGACCAGACGGATGAAGTTTGAGTTATGCTGTCATTTTCGTTGTATAAACAGTAAAATGCTTAATAGGGAACAACAAGAAAAATTTGCTCATCATTATTGTTGATATTTAATAACAAATAACGAATCATTTCAGCAAATACTCTAATTCATTTAATCTATCTGAACATTTTTTATAGCTTCATCTAAAAATCCATGAAAAAAATGAATATCTTAAATCGAATGAATGATCTGATCAAAGATGTTGTGACACGCATGCACATCGATAGAAGAATCTGAAGATAAATCTAATATAATTATATTAAAATTCTATTTTTATTTCTTTTAAATTATGGTTAAAATATTCACAAATTTATATACTCTCTCTCTTTTTCTTGTCAGAGATGTTCATTTCGACTAAATTGGACCAGCCAATTGAAGTATACATTATCTCATTTATCAGAAAATATCTAATTCATTAGAAGAAATAAAAGAAACGAATAGAAAAAAAGTTGTATTAAATTTTCTTCTTTCTCTCTCTCTCTCTCTTTTCATCAGCATAAAATTTATGTAGTGTAAATGATGAAGTATATAGACAAGCAGAACCATACATGTCGAAATGAAATTTGTTCAACACTAATTGCTGCCATATGAATCTTAGATGAGCATAAATCAAAATAAGCGAGATTTAAAAACTTACTAAATAAGGAGAAGAACAAGAGTGAAATGAAAAATGAAGAAAGATATTTTTGAAACACAAAAATTTATATATTATGGTGATTGTTCACTCCATCTTTGGTAACACAATATGATTGTATGTTTGTATAGATTCATTGAGCGACATTTGTACACACAAAGAGAAAAGATGATTACCAAATAACTAACTAGTTCCAAAAATTAGACAAGTAACAAACTAAAAACTTACGTTCTAATATTGATGGAAATATTGTGTAAATTAAACGTTGGAATGCAGCATCCAATCTAGAAAAATAAGATAAGAAGATATTATTGTTGTTTTTTTATTCTAAGTACATTGTTATTACACCCACTCTTATGTCCAATGATAATTGGCATTGAATGAAACCAAAGAGCAGTAGGTTTACAAAAACTTAAGAATCAGGTGCTCAGTTTCTGTGAGATGTCAATCAAACAGATATAGTAAAGAAAAATATGTTCTTCGTGTCTTAATTCTATTGATTAAGATACTATCTATTTCACAATACAGTTCGTATGGCTATTTTTTGAATAATGTGAGCAACAAACATTGCCACGAGATTCAACGTAGTCGAGAACCTATATTTTCATATGTTTTTAAGATTCCTAAAGTCGAATATCACAAAAGCCGAGGCTCTCCGGGGCACTCCTGCCATATGGTAACATTGATAGATGGAGACTTCGACCCTTCGTGGATTTGTAGTTGAGAGGTTGGACGATCGAATCCGCCTATGGGAACTGGAAAAATGTTTTTTGTTGGCCAGGAAATCTTCTCTTTCAAAGAGCGATGTGGTACACCACCTGCACGTGGTAGTTTTAATGGGCACCACAACTACCTCGATACAGTTAGGTATTGGCTTTCCAATAGTGAAATCACACATTTTTAGCACGCTTCTGTAAGATATTATTCAAAAAATAGCCATGCGCACTGTATTGTGAAACAGATAGTAGTTAGTTATGTTGAGTGATGAAAACAGATAGATAAAGAGATAAGTCAAAGAAAATTGAGATTGATAAATGAACGTTCTTCTTACTTCAATGAATTCCACGGATTTCGTATGTTTAAGCCGCATATAGGACAAACCGATTTATTTTGAAAATAATCCACTATACACGATTTACAAACTAAAAATAATAAAAATTATGTTCTGAGATATTGAAAGGATAAATTTTTGTTGGATAAAATGTCTTTATTTGATCTGGTTTATTATTTAGCAATCGATACTTGGAGAGAAAAATTCAATCAATAAACGCTCTATCAGTTTTTTCTCATGTAAATAGTTGGTCCTTCCCGAGCCAAAAACTTACTCGAATCTTGTTCAGATTTTCTTAAGATTTCGTTTTCATTTGTCGAAGAAACTGAGATCAGAAAATTTTGAGATTTGATAAAATTTCTTCTCACCCTTTATTATAGTTATTTTTTCGTACGATTTTTTAAGAAAAGATAATGTATTCAGAGGTGCTTGAGGCTTTCGGATTAGAGAGTGAGCATACAAATTCTATTTTTTTCAAAAATCAGAATAAATTACGCCCGATTTACTCTGAAATTCGACGTCAAAACTTGAAAAATCGAAGTAAAAGTACCTTTCTTCAGTTGGGACAGTTCAGAATCTGGTAGAGTCTCAATCTCAAGCAAAAAACAAATTTTATTTTTTTGAGTCAGAACTATCATGACTCCATAGTAGGTTTATCCGATTTTTCTGTTTTCAAGAAAGGACATGTTGACTTACATCGTATACTGTCTAAACAGTTGTCAAACATCTTCAAGAGAGCAAGCACGCATGTATAGTCTGGAAGAAAAATGACGATATAAAATTCAGTTATTGTTTTCAGTGTTATTTATAGAGCTGTAAGAGAGCAAAATAAAAGGATGAATGAAAATAGAATGATCCAACCTTATCCAGATTTCAATCAAGATCTTATTAGAGGAAGATAATTTTACAAATTGTCTAAGATTTTTACTAGTTTATAAAAAGAATGAACGTTACTTTCAAGCAAGTTTAATACAAATTCGTAAAAAATATGAAATTTTTTGATAATATTTACTAAAATATTAATAAATAATAAAAAAAAAGACTTACATCGATGTAGACATTCATTAATAACGGTGGCTTGTGTAATATATCCATGACAAAGTTTACATTGAAATAATTCATTTAATTCAGTTTTCATTTTATATTCAATCTAAAAGATAAATTTAGTGATACTATTGTGTTGTAAATTTGACATGTATTCATGCATAAAGATCGATAACTTTGACTAGTAGTGATAGATAGTAGTAGTGGCGTGAATACAATAGTATAAACGGGAAATGTGCTATAGGATGTGACTGAACTATAAAATGTTTCTTTTCCTTTCAGCGTGGGTAAAGAGATAAAGTTCCGTGTTGCTGCTCTGCAAACGTTGAACTGTATGAGATGATGATGATGAAGGTAGAAAATGTATGACAGATCAATCGAAATAATGATTTATGTTGTTTATTACCATTGATTGAACACATATGCTTTGTGTAAACACACTTTGTGATAGACTAAAAAATGATTCATTCATTTGAAAACAAGAATAGAATTGTTTTGCTAGAGGATCACATCAGAATTTTCAGATAACTAATTCATATTGTTGTATATGCAGGTGTTTTTGGTTCTCAGAACAGTATTCGAAACTTTTATTCATGGACTTTATCGTGTTCTGTCGATTAAAAAATGAGTAATCGTCTTTTGAAATAGTAATGACTAATCGTTTGAGGGTTGGTTTTAATGCGGAACTGTCTGTCACAATGACGTTACTTCGTACAGGAATTTTCCCAGATGAAAGGGGATCTAAATCATTTTTTCACGTAGTTTTATACATTTTCTCTGTCATATACTATATTTTTGCACGCAACAAAATTACTTTGGGCAAGATGTTACCATAAAATGATGCGAGAAACGTTTTTTTACGTTCAAAATAGAAATGAAATTTAGTTAAACTTTCCAGCCTTTGTGCTAGCTGTCCACTTCTAAATACATTGTTCTTGAAATATTGTTCATCATTATGACGGTATCATATGTATTGTCTGCCTCTCTTCTCTCTTTCACAAATAGTATCAACACAACAAGTGTAAATCATAAAAATAAATACACTTCGAACACTGAACTAAATGAAAAATATTTGATCGATAGACATCGAGTTAAAATGTTATTTCTCTACATTTATCAGCAACGATGAAAAGTAAACATCTCCATTATATATAGACATCTGCATATAACCAAAAGTATGTAGTCAGTAACTGTTTCAAGTAAAACTAATTAGATTCAATGAACATGATAAGGTATAAGATGTTCAACACAAGACAATAGTTACATTTTCAAACTTATAGGATCTTCTTTGCTATTATATACAGGTCTAAAATATGATGAACATATTTTAAATCATTGTAGTAATCTTTAACGAAAGAAGAAGAAAAGAAAGAAAAATGAATGAATTCTTTACTGCATAGGAAAAAAAAGAAAACAGAACACAACCCAAAGAAATGACACTACTCAACTATATTCACATATGGTTGAATTTACTATTGCAGACGCAAGAATAATGAGGATGATGGTAGACGTCGTCTACTTTGTTCAGGATAAAGAAGAAAAAAGAATATTCTTGTTCTGTAAAAAGAAAAATTCTTTCACAGTGTGTGTCACATTAGTGCTTACAGATGAATGTGTTCATCTTAGCTGTAAAAAAAACAATTTGAAGATGATTCTAACGATTTTCTTACTATTTATCTCTTCTTCTTTTTTTTTCACTAATGAATGTATCGAAAAAGAATTTATTTTTATCCTACAAAATTAGGTTAATTATTAGATGATCATAATCAAAAGGTTTAACTTACTTTTACACTAGTTGACGTATTAGTGAATTGAAGATCACCAGCTACAGTTGTTACTCTTTTTTTTATTTTAACTTTGTACATATCCTAGTTCATATTTCTCAATTATAACCATTTAATATTTATTCTTGTATATAGCTCAAGATGATTATGTCGTCCATAAAAGATTTTTGAAGAGAGAGTTGTACGAATAGAGAAATTTTTTCCAAAGATGAATCACAAAGATCAACTTAACGCCTTTTGTCATATCAGAAAATGTACTTTAGAGTACATTCATCGTCATTCTTATAATTACTCTAAGATATTCATCCTATTCCTATGTTTAATCCACTTGTCAAGGTTATCACTTAATTTTGAGGAAAAAAAAAAACCAATTTTCTTGACAAATACACGTAATGTTCTGTCAAGGTGGAAAAAATATACCTTCATTTCTTCTCGTTTTCTTATTCGATGTAGCAATGATGATTACCTTTAACGTACACAAAAAAGCTGAATTAATATTACATCATATAAAAAATATTGAATTTTTTTTCTAGGACAAAGAATAAGAGTTTGGGTTTTTTCTCACAAAAAACGTTGGTAAAAAATCGTGTTCGTTCGTTATTTGTAACATTTACTTACTTCTGTCGAATGTTCATACGTACACGTACACGTACGCGTACACACACACACACACACACACACACGCGCGCGCAACTCAACTCTCGATAAGATCGGCAAATACAAAATGAAAAAAAACAATCCGACCTCACGATTTTCTTTCTTTTCTCTCATTTTTTGCCTTTTTTTTCTTCGTCCGATGTGTACAAATATGTGTGCGTGTGTATTTCTATCTAATTTTCTTATATTTCTTTTTTTTTTCTCTTCTGTATAACAGAATACGGTAAGAGTAGTACTCATACATAGTTTTTTTTCATGTCAATGTATATGTCTTCCATATTTTTTAGTGGAAAAAAAGCGGGACCCTATAGGCAACAGAGTGTTTTTCTATTCTTTCTTCTTTCTCAATAATAGTGAATAAAATATAACCTTATCCTGATTGATTGCTAAGCTTTATTTAATCATATAGAAGAAGGGATTGGTTGAAAGAGAAGAAAAAATTAACTGTTTTTGACTGTATATATATATACAAGAGAAAAGATTAATGTATGTTCGATATTGTGAAAATAGACAGATCACATATTAGAAAATTATCCAACCAAATAAAAGAAAGATAAGAGTGAAAAATTATTTTAAATTTTCAATTGGCGTGTCGACAAACACGTTTAAATATTATCCTAAATGTTTTTGGTTGTTTGATATAAAAAATATCTTATAGGACTAAATATGCATTTCAATAAGAAAAAAAAGAAGTGAACTTTCAGGTTTCATGGATCACTGGACGTTTTGGTAGACTTAAATAGTCCATTGACTGTCAATATCTTTTAGATTTTTGGACTTTGGACCTACGCTTCGTCTGATAAAAATACGTGTTTTTTACACTTTCTACGTGAGATCACGAAAAGAAAATTTCTGAGATATTTTAGAAGAAACGTGTAAGTTTGTTTCGTTTTTCGAAAGATGTTTCCCGTTTTTTTAGCGAGCCCTTCATATTTCTAAAATAACGCTTTTCAGATCAAGAAATTAGACGTATAGTTTTTTGTTGGACCTTTATCTTTTTATACTTGGTGAATAACAAACAGAAACTGTTACTAGACGCGTTTCTGACTGCTATTAGCAGAGATAGAGAGTGATACGAGAACAAGTGCCTTGGCTTAAGACTCCTTAAATCCAACTTAAAACTTTAATTTATACAACTGAATGTTTTTTGTATAAAAAACGCTTGAACTACTTTTTGTATTTTATATATAAGTATATATATATGCTTGTTTAGAATATTGTTCGTGGTGCCATATAAACTAAAATTGTTGTTTATTGCGACGCGTTTCGTTTTATTTGAAAATAAAACTCATCAGACAATATTTTATATCTCTTTATAATAATTTGTAATATAAGCCCGCCATAATATAAGAGAATGAAGAAGATATTGTTCAGG
>CAJNOQ010002388.1:0-24626 GCA_905250885.1 Didymodactylos carnosus | reverse complement strand
CAGAAAGTGTACTTTTCCGCTGTGACCGTTCTAAAATAAAAACCTTCTCGCACCTTCATTTCTCGACCAAATTACTTCAGATTTTCAAAACTTTTCGCCCGCTCTGCAGTTCAGGAATGATAGAATTATTTATCATACTGAGATTTCACTTGAAGATCTAGTGGGTTTTCTGAGAAACCTCTCGAAGATCCGCTTTGTTTATTGTTCTGGTCGTGACATTTGACAGAACACCTTCTCTTATATTCACCCTTCAACTTTCATGCAATTTGGTTGAGAAATGAAGGTGCGAGAAGGTTTTTATTTTAGAACGGTCACAGCGGAAAAGTACACTTTCTGAAAAATTCATTTCTTGAAGTTTCTTTAATCGGAACAACAAAATAAACATGGTCACGAGATTCTCCATGGCCGAAAACCTATGTATCAAGTTATTTGAAAATTTTCTTACATAACAAGAAGCAAGTCCACGGATCCCAGGAAAATCCGAGCCTTATTCGAACAGTTCGAGATAAAAGATTCGGACCTACGTAGAAATGCAGAGGACAGTTCGGAGATTAGAGCCATGTTATCGACATTGGAATCTTTTTTTTCCTAGTTTGGTAATCTTCTCTTTCAAACATTAGAGAGATACACCATCTTCAGATGGTATACGGAACTAGGATTTTTCACAGAACCATTCTGTCAGGCCTTGGCTACACGATGGCGCAAGTCTCTATCTCATTGTTAAATAGTTATTAAAAAAAGGAGTTACTCCATTATATTTTTAAACGGACAGTAGTAACTAAAAACGCCTAATTATACCTTATAAAAGAGTTTACAACTTAAATCTATTTGGAACTGCTCTAATAGAATTTTTAATCTTTCTCGCCTTTATTTTAGCAAATATTTACGTTATTATGGGTATGGTACATCGTTGTTTTCTTATTAAATATTTATTCGTTGGGTTTATGGATCTATCGTCTAATACCATTCCGTAGTCGTTATGATTATATTCGAAATCGTATCACCCGAACATCACGGGACAGTGTGCCTCGCTTACGTATTAGGTTTAAACATGTTGACCCTAAATTAGGTGGCCATGTGCAGCATCAATTGGTTAAATCATTCATTAGAGAATATTTGGAACCCGATGGTTTCTTTTTTCTAAGACTGTTGACAGCGAATGCGAGTGATTTTGTAGTACAAGAAATTATTGAAGGTCTATGGACATATTATTTAAGCAAATATGGTGAAAGTGATGCAAAAAAAGCAGAAGAAAATTACTATGAGTTTCGACGACAGACTGGAGGAGAGAAATCGACAAATTCGCACACGAGAGCTCAGTTGAATAAAGATTTAATAGATTCGGAACGAAAACGCCTACATCAAACAACTGATTTTGATTCTAGCACAATAATAAATTTACAATCAGCTTTCAGACCAGTGAATGAAGAAGTATAACTAATCCTTTTATTTTCATATTTATGTTTCCAGCTTTTAAGATGAACTGATATATTTCAGACCATTCCTTTTTCAACAAACTGTATAATGAGACTAAAATCGTAACTTTTTCATCTCTCACTGTTTACTGGTACTCTTCTGTAGAGTAATTTCCGATACATCTATCCTTAAAAGTATACATCCATAACCAACAAATGATTATTTTAACTTGCATTTCCAAACTTTCAACCGCATACGTGTAGTCAACACTATGCTTAGGTATTTTTGATCTAGCTTACTTTTCTACAGTCTTTTTCTAGAGGAAAAAAGTCCAGTTTTAGAGTAAATTATATTCATCTCTGCTTGATTCCAGTTTTGTATAGATTTTTCTCACTGTTAACGTTATTGTTATTATTTTGTAGTGTTCAGTTGTTTTTCTACCGTGAATATATTAGTTATGAAATTGTGAAACAGGAAGTTGATATAAAGTGAAAAAAATTAAAGATAATAAACACTATTGAATTATTTTATGAGAGAGCGAGAACTTCACACCTTGTTTAATCATTTACATCTGAGCGATTGCGTAGATATCGGATATAATTTGAAATTTTTCATTAAATAATAAAAACCAAAGATTTCATATATACAATTTTGAAAAAATATATCACTTAATATAAAAGTAGAAAACTAATGCATGATGGTATGAAGAGCAAATACATTAGTAAAAGAACAGGTAACACACAACGAATACCAGATTCAGACAGGTAGAGAACCTTTAGCGTGCAACCGAATCTGAAGTATTCTCGAACAGACATGCGACGCGATATTTTATGATAATGTACAATTTTGTAAGTACGATTGTTATTCACTATAAAAAATAATGTGTCGCATAACTGTGTTGCAAGACCAAGAGGGAATATGTGTCACAAACGAGTGTCGTCATATGTCATTATCCGATATCTAGCGACCTCAAGCGTGCGTAAGTGCCTTTTATACGGTCAAACTTTATCTCAAGAAGCAGGCTCTTAGGGATTGTTAAGCGACATATTGACACTCAGGCACCGAGGTCAGGAGGAGGACGCCTTTTCTAAAACAAACTTAAAAATAAGCGAAAAAATGAACCCTATAGCTGGGAGTTGACAGAATCTAATTTTTAAAGAAACCTTCCCCGGGTTTTTCGGACTTTAAAATTCTATTAAGCACCAGAAATCAGTAAATGAAAAATTCATCTGTCAATTTCCAGGCATAGGTGTTTACTGCAAAACAAAAACAGCCCGAGCTCTCTGTCATTTACCTGGGAAGTTTCCTCGCAAAACAGGCCATTTAATGAGTTCTCAGATGCACGCTAAGATTGGCGAGGGTCATAACAACAACATGAAGAGGTGGTGATTGATGGGGGCAAAATTCGTTTCGTTGACTAATGTCAGTCCTGACATACGAGATCAAAAACGTTTTTATGGGCTGTCTTTTGAGATGCTCAAATCGAATATAAAAGATATTGCTTCGGCCGGCTTGGTCGGTGTTTTAACGCACCTTCTGTTAAACGATTTACTCTACTTAAAACATGATCTACGTGCGCTGTCCGGTCTAGATTTGACCTTAAAAAATTAAGCCTAACTGTTTTTGTTCAACAGCATAAGAAATAGGCGACTCAAAGAGAACTTTCTGTCTGCCTTCAAGCACAAACTTAGGTGAACACCGTTTCTGGACATGCTCGATCCGAATATCACGGTCGTCTGCCTTGAATCGTTGCGAAGAAAAGTGGGTAGTTTCCATTTTAAAAACAAAAATCCTTATGGATCTAATTAGGGGTTTACCAGCTCACGTTCACGAACTCCGTTCAAATGAGCGAAAGAACTGTTCAAAAGTTCTTTTCGAGCGAACTGAACTTTTCGAACAGTTCGTTTTGAACGAGCTGAACTGGTCGAACAGTTCTTTTGAGCGAACTGAACGTCGACTTTGGAAGATCTGTAATTTGGCCTAATATATCAAGATCTATCCATAGGACGTAGTTAAAACTTCTCAAGGTCTATTCATAGGGACAACCAGGACCTGTCAATGCTTATTCATACAGTATATCTAGGAGTCCTTTAACCTTATCCAATGGATAAGGTTAAAGGACTTTTTGAGGATGATCACAGAACTATGAAGATGCCGAAAACATTATCTAACCTATTTAAGCCTTTTATTTATTTGAATTCACAAATAACTGAAATTTAATATTATGAAAGTTATTGTGAATATATGAAATGTTTGTTGGTGTTATTGCAAAACTATGAAGCCAAATCACAATGTCATCAAATAAGAGCTTTTCTTTCTATCCGAAACGACATCATTTTTACTGATTTTTTTAAAAGCAACTAAGAAGTTTCTTCGAAAAATATTTGCATTACCGTGTAGTCACTGTGTGACTATGTCATTGTAGCAGCTGAAAGACGACGTTTAGCTCGTTCAGAAAGAACTGTTCGAAAAATTCAGCTCGCTCAAAAGAACTGTTCGACCAGTTCAGTTCGCTGAATATAGCGTTTTGAACAGTTCATCAGTTCTGAACGAAACCTGAACTTGGAAAGGTCTAGATCTAATAATGTTTCAGATTGCGTTATAAAACTGGTTCGCGCTGGTCAACTTCTAATTCTTCTAATATGTCTAAATGCTTTTGCTACTAAACTGTATGTGCCTTCGCATTAGCATATAGTGAAAATCATTGTAAGCTGAAAAACCTAAACAAACAATGTACCTATTGAGAAACTACGTGGTAATAGTTGTTCCAGACATCACTCTTGTATGTTTTCCATCGATAAAAATTAAAAATTTTGGGGAAAAGTTTCCCAGCTTACCCGCCGATTTCCTTTTTGCAGCTCGATTTTTTCTATATTTTAATCATCAATCACAGGCATCATCATAGAGACATTCGAACCAAGAGCTGAGAATAGAATCAAGCAGAGTGTACGCTCGTACAAAGCCCGTTATGTTGTAAATTTAGATCACTTTTATTGTTTGATGAATGTGAATGACTGCTGCAGTGTTATACTGATTTGATATTGCACTTGAACATCCAACTGTTGTTCAGTAACAACAGTACAAATTTTTGAAATTAGCTAATATTCTTTGTTCCATGAACATTTTTCGACATAAGTTAACGGTAGTATACCATGTTTCCAAGGACACTCGAGATGTTTTTCCTACTGCTTTGCATCGGAAAATAGTTTATCCCCTTGTCTAGTAACCGAAAAAACAATAAAGAAAGTCGTACTACTTAAAATGGACTATAAATAGTCTTATTTTTCCTCGCTCTTAACATATTCTAGAAACAATCACTATAACTTTTAAAGCTAAATATCTTCGAACAGTGTCGTAACTACGGGGGTGGGGACACTGGGTCATAACCCAATGTGATCTGAGCCTTCATGAATGTAAATGATGTTAAGGTTAAAAGGGTGGAATCCAGTGTATTGTGGAACCCAATATTACCCATATTATTCTACAATATTATTGGTCCCAATATATTGGGTATACAATAATATTAGGACCCAATAGTATTGAATACCCAACGTAGGAATACCCCTATAAGTTTTTCAGAGCTCTACATTGTAGTGTATGGTGCGGAGAAAACCATAGAGTTTCTTGTTCTTCTCTGAGATGTTGTTTCCTTTTCAAAAATTAATAGTTAAAGCGATTGTTAGATGTCAGTTTTCTTTTCCCCTTGACTATTGGTCAGGGCAGTATTTCAACATCTCTTAGTTCGCTTGTCTCTTCTTATTTATCCTTCTCTGTATTTTACATTGACAGAAAATCAACAATGTGATAGTTTATTGTGGATGATCACTATAAATAGTTGAATAAGTTATTATACGACTAGGCGTTTCTTACAAATTCTGCTAAAAACACAATATCTTCTAATACGTCAGTTAAGAGCTGGCATACAGGCCGTGCTGGTTTACTCTAGTCCGACTTCGGACAATTTACGCTTTTTCTCCTGGCCAAGATGTATCTCATACAGGACGAGTTGAAAAAGATGGCTGTTACGATTACTGTTAGCTACATTTATTTTTTTCATGGTCAATGCAAAAACTATTAACATTACATGTTCGAACATCGAGAACGACAGTTATATTCTATAGAAAAAACGTTTCCGACAATATTGGTTTTTTAAAAGTATTGAAGTTTGCTTAAATGAATGTTGCTGCTGATATCATAGTCCCGATATCCTCCATTGCATGTTTTCTTATTGACTCCTGATACACAAAAAAAGGCTCCGTACTATGTATGTATAAAGAAGAAATAGAAACGAAGAGTATACTGGAGTCAATAAGAAGACATTCTTATTGACTCCTGCACTCTTAAAAAAATGCGACTTAGGATCAAATTAAGTCGCATTAATGTGTCTTATTCTGTGCAAATAAGACACATTAATGCGACTTAATTTGATCCTAAGTCGCATTTTTTTAGTGTGTGTTCTCTAACAAGGACCAGAGAAATAATAAATGTTGCGTTGATGTTCTCCGGTTCTTTGGTTTGTAATTCATTTTGCTGCTTCAATTTTCGTTGAATCAAAGTTCTTACTGTGGTATCTACTTAATTTTACAGGCTGTATACTTCATTCTAATCGATGATGTGATTTTCGATTTTGTTAGACGAAACAAGAACTTACTTTTTTTTCTTACATTCTAATTCCGTATTCGTCTAACTATCCTAGTGAAACTTCTTGTACCCAAGATTTTGGATTCTTGTATCCTTCACTCAAGATGTTGCAAGAGCTTGTGTGAAAAATTTTCTTTACATTTTGTTTTTATTTATGACAGTCATAGCCATCGGATATACGATCATATAGAGTGATAGATTCTTCCTTAGACAACTATGGTCAAACAAGAAAAAAATTCGAAGTTATTCTAAGTATGACAATATTCTCACTCATGTTTACACAAGAGTGTAAAACTAAACGATGCTTCAAGAATTTCCAAGATCTTGGTACAAGAAGTCAAGAAATTACAAGATGTTCAAGGCCTCGACTTTAAATTTCTTGAATTCTTACATTTTCTTACTAAGATCTTGAATCAGATCTTACTGAAAAAATTTAAGGAGACAAGATCTTGGCTATCAGAAGTTTCACTAGGGTACTTTTACGATCACTAGTCAATAGTATAGTGAGTGATTCACCAAACGATGAACGTTACTTTGTCTGATTGCCTGCAGAAAAAAAAGTGATTTTCGTTGCAATGTTGTTTACTCTTCTTATTATTCCGTCTCTGCTTTAAAACTGTTTTTCCTTTTCATTCACATATTGTCTGGTTTTTCAAAAAGCGGCGTGACGGTAAATTTAGACTAACAGTAGGACCACATCATAAAATAACCGGTCAAAAAGCAGTAGAGATGTGTGATTCCGGGCTGAAAACGCTTTTTTCATGTATGAGATAAGATTCATTTGAACGCATTCCGATTATAGCACATACTAATCCTCTTGTTGTTTCTCTCAGTATCTGTTCCTAGCTACGTCTGTAAGAGACAAGGTTTCAGCACGAACCAAAACGAATGTTGGTATATTATACGTTTCAATTTTACAAACAGGTCTTTTCTATTGATTTTTTCACGTTTTTCACTCATTCAGTTCTTCTAGGTTTTGTATCCATCAATATCTTCAACTAAGTAGTAACCAAATGGTTCTTCGTGCTGTTTCGCTAGATATAATTTGAATGTATTTAGTGATTTCTTGTATCTCATACTATTAGGTTGTGCATGCTATTAGTACAAGATTGTTCTACTTCAGTCGGTTCCACTCTGTTGTGTTATAAACTTCACGTAGTGTAAGTGCTCTCTAATTGTCAATAGCTTTCTCTTGTTAGTTGACTTGAGCGCATTGAATAGTATACGATCACGGTTTTTCTTCCAAACTGATAATTTTGTATTCATTTAACGTTCTATTCATGCTACTTTACAGTTTAAAAAAACAACAACTGTACATTCTACAATTTAAGACTGTAACATTCAAATACTTATGCAAAAATTAGCTATCATTTTTTCAAAAAACCTAATTCTATTACTTTACAATAAGTACAAACTTCTACGATAAAAGATATTACTATTTCAAGAATGTATTTAGGATTTGTTATTTAATAAACTCATCTCAATTTCTTGAGTAAATCTTGTTGTCTGTTGTAGTATATCATTAACATATTTTTGTGTATACATAGGCGTGGAGTACTGATCATTAATGGTGGTGGATACTGGTGGTAATAATGACGAAGAATTGAGACTAGAATTTGTATCTCTTAGTTCATTCATTGTTGAATAATGTTTTAAAACAAATAATTCTTGTTCAATACTAGACATTAAATTCCTTTGTCTATCAAAACGTTTTTGTTCTAATATCCATAGACACCATTCAATTGCACCAGATATGTATCTTCAATTGTAGATGAAAAAGGTATTAATATCGGATGATTTTACTTTATAAAAGTTATACGGTAGTAGGAAAGCATACGACAGATGCAGAGTGGTCATTTTTCCATAGAGCAGGGGAACATCTGATTTTTTGAGTTAAAAAATGATTACTTTCGCATAATGTAGTCTTATTATGCGTCAGATATTAATAAAAGTAAAAAAATCGAATTCAAAAATAATCTTTATTCAATAAAAAATGCCTTTGGGGGACCCCTGCCCTGTATTTTCGTCAAAAAATGTTTTATTTGTAAAACTAATTGTAATAAATTATATATCATTCACGCTGATTCCAAATTTCACATTATATCCCTAATAAAACGTTTCTCACCCGAGAAAAATGGAAAATACCTGAAAACCTAGCGGTTCTTCAGAAAACCTGTATCTAAGTCCAGAAGAAAAACCGCATCAAACTGCATCCACCATAGATGCATGACATGTGGACGGTCATTTTGGTATCATTTTCAGTGGAACTAGACCTTAGCTAACTTTAGCGATTCGATTATGCTGAAGACAGCCACCGGAAACATCGTTTGGGTTCGGAAAATACCTTATTAATAGTTGCTCTGAACTGAGATATTTTTTTACTGGTAGATATTTGAAAGAGACTAGGTCCCGAATATATACGTTTTACAAGTCTACATTCCTTAGTGTTATAAAAAAATGTTTTTCTCATGGAAGTCACTTCTGTCTAGGTCGATTTTACGTAATTTGATGATTAATGTAATTTCCGAAAATTCGCCGCTTGAAACAAATATTTTTGGGCCATTAGATAGCCTATCTATCGAAGTATATTTGACACTATTTAAAGTTTGAAAATGCGTATTGTCGGTTTTTTGGCAAATGTCCGCCTGGATACCCACTGTGAGGTGTTTATTTTTTATGATCAAAAAGCTTCTACGAACAACAAATGTGGTGCTTCGTAACTGATCAATCATATATAGATATATAGAGTAAATAAATATTTGGTCTAATAAATATGTAAAGAGACGTTTTCCCACGCACTAATTTACAACAAGTCAATTCACGAAATATATACCTATACTTTATGTCAGTTTTCAATATATCTATACTTTTAAGAGACAAAAGAATATTCTGTCAACAAATATCCCAAGCAAAAACGACCCAATTTTTTGGGTTATTTATCTAGATTCAGCTCCATGTGCATCTAAATGTATGTGGAGCTGAATCTAGATAAATAACCCAAAAAATTGGGTCGTTTTTGCTTGGGATAAACGTAGACGATCGGCAGCGCTCTATTAAGAAACTGTTTTGAGTGTGAGTCCTCTCTTACTTTAGATAAATTCCAGAATTTGATGCATTGTAAATCTCAATTGTTTTATTGTTAATGGTTAATCGACAACGAAAATCAAAGTGATTCAACTAAAATAGAATAAGATAGTACAATGAAATAGAGTGACAGAGAACACATGATCAATAATAAACAAATAGTTGTTGTGCGAGACACAGAATGTGTCGCTTTGAGGAAATTTTGAACTCATCGTACTTCGCAAGAAAAAAGAATGTAATCATTTCAATTTTCCGCAGAAACATTGACGCAGGCTCGCTCTTTCCTTCTCCATTATTTATTCACTGTAACCTGCTTCATAAACTCTCGGGCAGGCAGAAGATGTGAATATCAAAGATTAGATTGGATGTATTTTCAGGAATCAAAACTTTCACATATTGAAGTTCGAAGACAAATTTTTTATCCGATTTAAATGTGTAAAATTGTTGCTGATACATTATTTAAAAGAAAGTTTTATATCACGTTACGAAATTGAAAAAATTCTATTTAAGCTGATGATATCACAAGTTTAAGCTCAGTTATAAAGTACCTGACATAATTGTACTTGATCTGCTGCTATATCGACAATGTGATTCGAACAATACTGTATTTGGACACTATTATCTTCATAATAAAGAAAATGACCGACTTTTGGAACAACTATTTGTTTATAGATTGGTTTATTGCTGATACACATTTCTTTATCATTCATCTAAATAAAACAAATAAAATGATACAGAGCAGATCCTATCACTTTTTTCTCTTAGCTATTCGTATCACTGAATTGTTATCTATTTGAATGTTGGTAGTGAAAAGATATTTTATTTTACATTTAATTCTCTATAATCTTGCATTAGTTCGATTTTCGAAGTTTTAACATGTTTTTGGCTATATCGACGCATTCAATGAACGCTTTTTTTTGTGTTTTTAAAGTAAAGTTCAACTTTCTCAAATACAACAGCTTTAGTTCAATAAATACCGTTTGTTCTTCCCAACAGGGAGTTTCTTTAACATATTTGGACATTGTTAGCATTCTTTGACGCATAGTTGACATAAAACTGATTATATGTTCTAACTGTTCATTTTGAGGTGGTAATGAACATTCAGATATTGTTAATAATTGACAAATCTAAAATCAAAATAGTTTTTGTTTAGGTTTTGAGTGTCTATCAGAATTTTTTACCTACAGTAATGTGAATGAATGTGTTAAACGTCAACTTTTTCCTTCGCCTGATCTCGTCAGAGCTTTCCAGCGAGTTTCTCGTCTCATACGCATCTCTGATGTGTTCGAGAAACTTCTGTTCTGTTTTCATCTTCCAACCTAAGGATAGCTTTTTGAAAGAACAACATCGAGAAGTAGAGTTCTGCGGCTTTAGCTTTTTCTAGACTCATATCCGTCCAGATCCAAACCAATGGCAATTCGAATCCGATCCGCTCTCGTATTTTCAAAGTTTTCATACTCGCACCTGTTCCCGCGGATTTCCAAAATTTCTTAGAATTTGTTTTAACGAAGAAACATTATTGTGCTGAATCAGAGCCACTAAACTGTTAACAAACCATATGTACGTTCAAACAAAGTCGTTTTATTCCCCTTGTAACATGCTTGTAAAACTACCATGTTGAACAAAAATAGAGTCAAATCGGGCACGATTGATAAATAGGAGATTCATCGTTGGAATAATAGATCCTCATAACGCATGTCACTGCAAATCTGTCAAGCGTTCAGTCTGGTTTGCAAGCAACTTCACACTT
Organism: Didymodactylos carnosus; assembly: GCA_905250885.1. Taxonomy (NCBI): domain Eukaryota; kingdom Metazoa; phylum Rotifera; class Eurotatoria; order Philodinida; family Philodinidae; genus Didymodactylos; species Didymodactylos carnosus. The sequence goes on along the minus strand of CAJNOQ010002388.1, from coordinate 13,735 downwards.
TAGATTAGATAATAAATCCAATAAGCATAGACACAGATCAGCAAAACATTTTTCAAATTCAAATCTGCATTTAAAAGTACGAGTTTAGAACAATTTTAAAGGGTTCCACAAAGAAAAGTTCACTTTTTGACATTTAAAAATGTTGTTCTGAAAAAATAGTCACAGAAATAATTCTAGTACTACTTACATTTGCTTTCATACAATAATAATTGTAGAATACGGTTTGTATATTAGTTGTAACAACGTAATCTGATGTACCGTTGGCAATAGCTTCGATACTTTGAGGTTCATCATAGCACATTCTAAATAAATAGAAAAGGAACATCATTTGTTTCAATTCAAACAAGCAGACGAAAAATCATCAGAAATGGAATAGACAGAGAAAATCTAGTCTTACGTTAAAATATCAAAAGTAAAACTGATAATAGAAATGATGTAAAAACAAATGTAAATTTTTTAGTGCCATAAAGTTAAAAGCTATCATAACTATTTGTTTTGTCAATTCAGAAACAACAAGAACAACACGAGCGGTTTATCACTGAAAGATATAAATATTCTATTCGTCTACTACCTGTATGTCATCTGTTTTGTTTTTAGTATTTTAATGTCCGATTCAAACATCATATCATATAGACGATGTTGATTAGCTCGTTGACAATTGGTCGACAATGGTTTTGGTAATTCAAAACATAATTTATCATCATTATCACTATCAAATAATGTACGTTTAACACTATGATGTTCCTCAGCTTCTTCTAATTGTTCAATAAATTCTAGAAATGATGTAATAAATGATTTTAAATAGATTGGACATTGATCAACTTTGAATAAACGTTGTACAGGTGCAAATACATTGATATATTTTGACGTTGGTTCATCTTTATCATCTTTATAGGGAATGCGAGAAACTTGTATAGGATGTTTAACATAAACAATTTGTTTACATTTTGGAAGTAAAATTTCTGCACGACCACATATAGATGTCCATGTGTAATTTGTTCTATTATCAATGGGTAAATTTGAGTATGACCAACGTACATGTGTTGGATCAGCTGTTGTATGCTTAAAATAAACAAAAAGATATTTATTTGATGATGAAACAGTGGAACATGTTTCCAATTTTGTTTATGAAGCGTCACACGAACAAAATCTTTAATTTAACTATAATGACGAATCCATCAATCGCCAAATGGTATTATAGAGAAATGTGTGTCTGTAGTGAACAAGAAAAAAGAGAAATGAGCGCGTATGTGGTAAGCAAAACTCATACATCATCATATACGTTCGAATCTTTGCATTTCAGAAATAAAACCACACACAATGTTGTATAGTTGATTCAAATTTAAACCATATACTCTTTTAACTTGTAATCAAGATTGTACGCTACAGACCTGTATATTTCATCAGATTTACAAGAATCGATATTCATAATTACTCATGGTAATCGTTCATTAAAAATCCTATGGCTAAGTTTCAAGCAACGGCGCAGAATTAAGGTACAATATACTACTTCTTCTCAAATCATTTTTGTTTACATATAGTTTTTGATCAATATCTGTGATTAGTACTTTAATACGCATTAGTAGCTAAATTAGGTGAAGATTCATTTTTCAATATCAGAAATGAAAATATTTTCAAGTATCAACACCCTAGAAGAACACTCTGTCTCGTAAATATATCTATTCGTTTAGAAAATTGCATTAGTATTTATTACACTGTGATTAGTTAAAAATATTAATGATCAAACAAAAGAGATAATAGTATTTTGCAATTTTCTTATGCACAACAACTTCAATGAGGAGGTTTAAATAGATATTTTTCACACATCAGTCTCTCGTCAGTTCTTTTATTTCACATTGTAACTTTCCATTTCCTTGGTAATGATGTACTCTCTTTCCAGTTACAAAAAATTTTTTTTTTTTAAAAGCTAATGGGTGAAAATTACTTACGTAACATTGACTTTTATCAACGAATGCTGCTACTAAAAATGGTATTTCCGCAAATAAATTTCGAAATTCAATAATTGGTTTTATACGATCAATTAGAGAACTCGTTGTGTAAATTGTACGATGTTTTTCATTCAATAAGCCTAAATTGAAAAAAAAATACTTATGCACTATAGAAAGAGAGATAAAAGTACTCATTTTACCATTCGCCTGATTTCCATTTTGAAATACATACTCCGTCCCACATGGTGATAAATAGATTTTGCAACCATCAACAAATGTTGCTTCTATTGCATCATTCACATACATCAATAACTGTTTAAAAATGAAGAATTGATCCATAAACAAGTCTAAAATGAGATCATATTATTATATAAAATCACAAAGTGAATCATAATTCAGATTGATAATACAAAAAGAATCATCTCAAACAATCAGAATATTTTCTATTTGCAGAAAAACATTTGACCACTAAATTCATAAGCCGCTCAACGAGTGGAAAAGAGTAGAAAATATTTTTGACATCTAGTTTACAACTACATGGGTTTTACTTGTTTGAACAAGACTTAAGTGGTCTATATCAAGAAAACAAAATAATGAATAACATATCGCAATTTTGCTTGTTTTCGACCAGTATTGTTCAGTAGTTCAGAAAACTTTACATTATACTAAAAAAGCTCATAAAAAAATAACTTGCTCGAGACTTCTTACACATATGCTGTAACTCTTTATCTTTTCTCGCTTTTGCTGTTACTTCACGATCTGAAATTGATATTCGTATAAATTTCTACGATCAACATCGTCAGAGATGCGCTATACCCTCACTTTTATTCAGAATTATTTCGGTTTCAAAACTACATAAATCTTCACCGCTAAAATCAGATAAAGAACGCCCTAATGAATGCACTTGCGAACGGGTACTTGTTTACTTTCAACCTTCTGTGAATAATTTGACCTGTATTATAATAACTTGACAAGTTTTTTTTTTGTAAATACATTATTTGATAAGTACTTGTAGTAAACAAATACTTGAGAAGTGCTTGCTGTACTTGGTTCTTTTTAGAGTCGTGTTAAGTTCTTGCAAACCACATCAATACTATACTTTTTTCAGGATACTCGAAGTATATAAACAAATAGTGCTCGGCCCAGATTGACAGCTAATAATACCACCACTCATAGCTCAGCATTTGTACTCTCTAAAAAAAGATTACTACCTAACCTTTATCGTTTGCAACAAAACGTTTTATATAATACGGTTTAATTGGCTGTTGACAAAATAAAGCTAGCATACAGGACCCTAAGAATAAGTTCTTCCTGAAAAGGTTTCGGATCCAACGATCTCTTGTCTAATTTCTACAGACAAATTTAATATCTCTCTCTTTCTTCCTTCTATTATTCGACATGTTAAAATAAAAATTGTTCGACCAACGCATATTATTTGTTAGGTACTTTCCAAGAACTTCAAGTACTTGTAGAACTTATTCACAGACAGTACTGCCGAAGCACGTGATTTATTTGTCAAACTTCCCACAGGTACTTGCGGGTTATTATAGGTATGCACCAGTTTTTAACTGGTGTTGGGGTATCCAGAAAAAGTGCTATGTATCGGTTATCGAGATTCTCTCATAGCTGCGGAACATCTCATTTTGTAGAAAAATGTTTGCTCTACAAAATGCATTTGTTCAAAAGATTTCAAAGGTATTTCTAACAACACTTAGAGCATTCGAAAATACATGAAACCACGGGGTAAAACTGTTCGAACAGTTTTTTTTGTGATTTGGTGCATTTTCGAATGCTCTAAGTGTTGTTAGAAATACCTTTGAAATCTTTTGAACAAATGCATTTTGTAGAGCAAACATTTTTCTACAAAATGAGATGTTCCGCAGCAATGAGAGAATCTCGGTAATCGATACATAGCAATTTTCCTGGATGCTCCGACATCAGTTAAAAATTGGCGAATACCTAGGTTACTTGGAATGCCAATTTGGTTGTGAATTGTACTGACTAAAATCGAACAGTGTTCGAGAGAATACACAAAGGACAGCAGACTACGATCAGATACGACTCGATCAACCAAAAACTGAGACTTAAGAAATCTTTATTTTAATAAGATTGAGCTACCCTATGTATGAAAAGGAAGGTGTCACAGATGAATTTTCACATTGATTGTTTGCAGTTACGCGTTAGTTTATCATCGATCTTGTGAAGATTCTTCTTAACAAAGATGGCCATGATAAAAGGACGATTCTTAACAACCGCTCTCTACATAGTTGCAGTAATAATCTAGTAATCTATTTTTGCTGACTAATAACGAAAAACGCTGTTATTAAGAAGAAAAATACTATAGAAAAAACTCTGTAGTGTAACGTACAGTCTGCTGATTCTGAGTAATAAATACTACCAAGGATGTAAGTAGGATAGATGTCGCATGTATCGGAATCTTTGAGGCAGTGAACCAAATCAAGTTGGTTAATTTTCACTTTATATCGTATAAAAGATGTCATAAAAAGGAAAAGAACAGAAATAAAGTTAGGATCCTCCCAGATATAGCATAAGTTTAAGAGAAAGTGTTTTTACGAGAAAGATTTTTCAGTCTGACTTTATTGACTTTTCCGAAAGAAACTTCGTAGAGCAGAGTTGCCAGATGGTCCACATTTTGCAAACAAATTTCGGATTTTTGAGGTTTTCCTGCAATTTGTCCGCTGTCTGCTATTTGTTCGCATTTTAAGCATTTTCTGTTTCTTCCCTGAGTCTAAAATTAAACTCGTCGTTATCATGCACTGAAATTTATTTCTTATCAACGCCAGAACTACTTAAACTTAAGCATTCTAATCAAAAATATACAGCCAAAAAACGTGTCAATTAAAATCGAGATTTACATTTCTGTTTGTTGTTCTCTACAAAGTGCTAGAGAAAACATTTTTTTGACTCTCTGCGCGTGAAATAAAAAGAGGATGAAGTTAAGTTAAACCATGAAAATGGGTTTCCATTTTTTTCCGCATTTTGGAATTTTTATTCCGCATTTTTTACCTGAGCATCTGGTACCTCTAGCGTAGAGCGTAAAAGCGGATATTTTTCAGCAATGCAGTTGCATATAAAAGGCAGAGGGGTTGCTAAAAGAAGTTCTTTCCTGGTGAAAAAATGTTCGTTTTTCTCTGTTTGAAATTCTAGAAAAGATATCGAAATAATGTTTTTAACAGCCAAAGTTTCACTTGAATCCAAAGTGACTGAAGTCAGTTCATCAAGTTTGCTGAGTCTTTTGTTTGAAGTCCGAGTTCCAGTCCAATTCATGGAAAAATGGGACTCTAGTTCGCTCAGTGCTACTATACCAGAACGAGACTAACAAGAGTATTAATGTTTGACGTGTAAAATATAGTCACAAATGGTAACAAGAGTAAACGGAACCCGTGAACAATGATTGCTTTCAAAGTGATTGGTACCCTAGTGAATGTACTTATGCGTGAGTACTCAAAAAGTATTTTGCTCTAAAAACTGGACGAGTACTCATACATTTTGAGTACTTATGAGTGAGTAATAACTACTGTGGAGACGACTTTGAGTACCTCTGTCTCTCGTAAAAAAATGAGAAAATTTGGGTAATATTTACGACTTTGGGATGGAATATTCGGTGCGTGACGGACATGACAGAAAAAGGCTCTAAATTGCGAGTATATCAAATTAAACGCTTATTTCTTGCGAAACTACTTGAGCAAATGGAAGCCGTCTACAGCGAAACATTTTAGAGAAGCTCACAAGTTATCCAATATTATAAAAAATTTTCTTCCAAAGCCATTTCCTCGCTTATAAATGTCAATAAATACATGCCTATCGAATGGTGTGAATTTTAAGCTTTTTTAAAAAATTCTTTAGGTCAAAAATCAGAATAAAATTTTTAAAAATTTTGGCAGCCAGAGTTGGACCACAAGTCTATTCACAGACGATCGAGTACATCTCTGACTATATACAGAGAGACCAGCAAGAAAAATATAATATAAATATTCTATGTTTCTTTGCGAAATTCTATGTTCTTTATACAGTTTCATTTTTCCAAAACAAAATGATGAATGGATATTTTCTGAGTACTCACATGGGTAACTGAGTACCTACTGAGTAAAAATACTCAAAAATTGTTAGTAGAACTCATATGAGTACTCATGGACGAATTATGAGTAAAGTCGTACTCATAGTATGAAGACTTCCACTAGGGATAGAGATACGATGCAGAAGCAAAAAACAGTAAATTTTCCAATTTTCAATTGCTTCAAAGATAAGTGAAATAATGGATCCCGGAAATCACAACTGAAATAACATAACAGCTAAAGTATCGATATCTTGAGTGTTAGTGCACTTCAGTTCAGTTTATACTCTTCGTATCTTTGATCGTCAGTGGATTCAGGACACATTATTCAAATAAACGGGACTGTTTGTCTACAAAAGTTGATTTAATCATCAGTAATCACCAAGACCTATGTCCTGACAGAGTCGCTAATTCAAATGTCCGATATCCGCTGCTCTTAAAAGTTAATGTTAGTCCGCGAAAAACTATCTTGAGATTTTTGATATCCGTCTGTTCTTCCACTAAAGAAAAGAATACGTTTCAAGACTTTGAGTCCTTTAAAATGACTGAATTCATTAGTCATTTGTGTAAGAGCCATTGCAGATATCGGTATCAAAGTTGGACAATCAGATTTTGTCATATAAGTGAAAATTGGAAGATGATGGATGATGATGAGGGGAAAAGATTTATGTTTCTAGATTTTCTCATTATTTTGACTTCTTTTTCTCTTATAATAGTTCAATAAATTTAGATTCTGCTCAGATACGATGAGTGATATTTCAATCCTTTGTCGTCTCTTTTTTTGCATATTTTATAGTTGTGATTCTCGTGTCTCTATGGTTTTAAAAAAAAATATGTACTAAAGGTTTTGTCGATAATAGGAGAGCATGATGCTGTTGATATTCGATAACTATTATTTTATTTGACGAGGTTTCAAAATAGTCGTATTTGATAGCTATTTTTTCTTTGTTTCTTTCTTGGTTGTGTTTGTGTTACGATCAGTCAGAATGTATGTTGACCCTGCCTATTTCATGCGCCGGTGACTTTCTCTTCTTTTCGTAAACCGATAACCTGGATTAGATGCAATAGAAGAAGCGATCCAGAGCATGCAAAAATTCAATGTAGTCATCTACTTAAAGCGCTTTTCTCTCTTTTTTTGTTTGTATTGACTGAAAATTCATAAAAAAATCAAGTAAACATTTATGGATATAAATATAGAACAAGACGAAAAGTAATGATAGCACTATAAAGTTAGTTATGTCTGCAGAATAAGGTAAGGCATTAGGTGTAAGAAATTATTCATGTACACTTTGGGATATCTGTCTTTCTCCTTAATTTGTGTTTTTTTCTAGTCTATAAGATGAGTTCTTATGAACATCATAATATATGATGGTTTTTAAAGCAACCACAAGAAAAGTTTTTAAACCAAAACTCAGTAAAAGATGCATTGTTCAAAGTATGTAAATACGCATATCGGCTGCTATGCACCCCTACGTTTTTAACGAATAGGGATTTCTTCTTAAACGTGGTTTCTTTGAAATATCTACAATTGAAAACGCAAGATTCTGCTACACATCCGAGCTCTGTATGGGTTGGAATGAGTCAAGAGTTCGAAACCAGTCTGAAACCAAGGACTCAAACACTAATAGAAATGGTAGTGCCTAAAGATACCCAGTTCTATTAATTAAACTAGCTTACAAAATACATTCCATATCTAGCTACAACAACCGCAGTAGAAAGACAAAATTAGCTCTGTTGGACATGTTGTAACTGGATGAAGATCACAAATAATTTCAGAACAAGTTGATAATGTTTTATTGATTCATTCAGTTGAGCAAATAAACAGTTTATTGAGAAGAAATAACTCTTTAATTTTATTTATTTTTTCTTCGCATTGTTTCGGTTTCATAGAGCAGTACAAATGTGCTTGTTTATAAACAGATTTCAATACTCTTTTATGTGTACTAGTTCAAGAAGATACAAATGGCTTTATTTGCAATTTGTCATCTTTATTATATGTCATAAGACACGAGACTGGCAAAAAACATTTACAATAGTCATTTGGCCATTTGTTCAATCGACTGAACTTAACTTAAAATTTTGAGTCCGTTTGCAGATCTTCTACTCATCATCATACCAAGGTCTCCTGTATATGTTGTTTATCTTTTTAATTCTAGATACAATTAGCTGTGATACTCTCTCTATCTTTTTTTTCATCGATTCACTTTAATCTCTACTAAAATACAATGGCTAACGCAAAAAGTGTTAAAATACATGTAATTTATTATTCAATGTACGGTCATATTGCTCAAATGGCTAAACGTGTTCAAAAAGGTGTTGAAGCAAGTGGTGCACAATGTGAAGTATTTCAAGTTCCGGAAACATTATCTCAAGATGTTTTAGACAAAATGTATGCGCCCAAAAAGGATGAGAAAGTACCTGTTATTACCCATGACAAACTCCGCGATGCTTTAATCAATTGTGATGGAATTATTTTTGGTTATCCAACACGGTAATAACGAACTTTCTTACCAATGCAACATGACTCATCTTTTTTTCATATTGTTTTTAGTTTCGGAGGAATGCCAGGTCAAATGAAAACATTCTGGGATCAAACTGGTGGAATGTGGATGAAAGGTGAATTGTTAAATAAACCATTTTCAATATTTTTTTCCTCATCGACACAAGGTGGTGGACAAGAGACAACAGCTTTGTCATCGTTATCAAATTTTATTCATCATGGTATGATCTATGTACCAATCGGATATTCATGTAAACAATTAGGTGAAATGAATGAAGTACACGGTGGTTCACCCTACGGAGCAGGTAAGCCAAACAAAATAACAATAAATTCTGTGTCAAAGGTTTGTTGTATTTAAGGTACACTAGCAGGCCAAGATGGTTCGCGACAACCCACTGCTTTAGAATTAGAGGTAGCCGAAGCAAGTGGCAAGCATTTCTCTGAAGTAGCCATAGCATTAAAAATTGGCCGTGAAGCATTACCGAAAAAAGAAGCAGCAACACCGAGTGTTCCACAAAAAGCTGTACAGAGAGATAGAGTTTAATAGACAAATAATTAAATTTCTTTTAATGTGACATGGATCAGAAATTTTTATAGTTTATTAATAAAAGCACAACGTCGATTTGATGGGCAATGGATAAGACTTTTTTGAGAAGAGAAATCTTTTTTCTCTTAGCGACTGCCAACGTGTTGCCATAAATATTGGCAGAGATATCGTGGTGACATATGAACAATTTGTTTTATGGAATACAAATTTTTTTGGTTAATATGACAAGATATAGAAAACTGTCGCAGAAAATAAAACTATTAATGTATAACAGTTTCCTTGTGCTAAGAATGCAGTGCCAGCCGATTCGATGTACTTCAATCGCATCCGATTTCTGCTGAATTGAGCTTTCGGTTATGCCCCAGAGCAGGCTAAAGCGTAAAAGGAAATGCTGAGCAATAACAAAAAATTCTATTATTAAGAAGAAAAATACTATCATACTTGTTTTCGTTTTCTTTCCAGTACAACACTTGATAGAGCAGAGGATTCATAACTGAGTGGACTAAAGAGTAGGGGTGGTACGTTCCCGTTACTAATTACCACTAATGGTAATGGAAATGTGTTACTTTACTTTGTAACTTAACAGAAAATAATGATAAAAGATTATTTTTGTTGTTTCAACAAAAAAACAGCAAATTTTCCAATTTTCAATTGCTTCAAAGATAAGTGAAATAATGGATCCCGGAAATCACAACTGAAATAACATAACAGCTAAAGTATCGATATCTTGAGTGTTAGTGCACTTCAGTTCAGTTTATACTCTTCGTATCTTTGATCGTCAGTGGATTCAGGACACATTATTCAAATAAACGGGACTGTTTGTCTACAAAAGTTGATTTAATCATCAGTAATCACCAAGACCTATGTCCTGACAGAGTCGCTAATTCAAATGTCCGATATCCGCTGCTCTTAAAAGTTAATGTTAGTCCGCGAAAAACTATCTTGAGATTTTTGATATCCGTCTGTTCTTCCACTAAAGAAAAGAATACGTTTCAAGACTTTGAGTCCTTTAAAATGACTGAATTCATTAGTCATTTGTGTAAGAGCCATTGCAGATATCGGTATCAAAGTTGGACAATCAGATTTTGTCATATAAGTGAAAATTGGAAGATGGTGGAGGATGATGAGGGGAAAAGATTTATGTTTCTAGATTTCATTATTTTGACTTCTTTTTTTCTTATAATTGTTCAATAAAGGACGGGGGCGATTATCTGATAAAATCGGCCCATGCCTGAATTTCATCGACTAATCAAAGGATAGATGTAGAATGAAGGAGGGAATACTTCTAGGTACTTACTAGACCTTAGAACCACTCTCAGAAAAAAATTGGTCGAATCAAATTTGATTAAGTTTCTACTGCATCTGATATATATTATAGATCGTAGTTTTGGATCTTTCTCTCCCAGTTTCACACTTCCTCACGACTATTACGTATCATTCGAAAACTTTTTCTTTACTATATTTCTGTATATCACAAATACAGAAATAGTCATTCTGAGGCCAAGTATCTTTAAAAATACTTCTGAGTCAGAAGTTCTGACTATTGAAAATGCTCTCCTACGTGTAAAAAGTCTCAGATATTCTATGTCAACATTTATCGTTCGGCTACTACAATAAATATACCATTCGATAGAGAATTTGTCGAGCTACAATTTGATATATATAATATAGAGAAAAAAAGTGTCCTAGGACACCTTGAAATTAGAAATATTTCTACAAAGCCAAAATTCTGCTCATAATTCTCAATTTTCTTCATCAGAACTCAACTTTTATGCAGTAAAAATATCATATTCGGAATCAGAATCGAAAACTAAGTCGACTAATCTGTATTTCGACATTTTTACTTGACTTGCATTTTTTGGCAAAAATCTCGATAACTTTTCAACTTGAAAATTCGACAAAAACTAAAGTAGTCGGATAGGATGGAAATACACGTCTATAATATATATCAGATACAGTAGAAACTTAATCTAATTTGATTCAACCAATTTTTTTCTGAGAGTGGTTCTAAGGTCTAGTAAGTACCTAGAAGTATTCCCTCCTTCATTCTACATCTAGCCTTTGATTAGTCGATGAAATTCAGGCATGGGTCGATTTCATCAGATAATCGCCCTCGTCCTTTAGATCCCACTCAGATACAATCAAGCGATAAACTGACATTGTTCCTGTTTATACTATCCCTAAATCTGATCACAACATCGTTTGGTGAAAATTGATTGAGCATGTATTGTACGCTAGCCAAAGCATCATAAAGAAACAAATAGAATGACGATTATTTAGAGAAATATAAGCACTATTATGCTATCTATAAATAGAGTTATTAACAGAATATAATTAAATATTAACCAAATGATAAAAGAATTCAAAAGGACACGAATATAAGATTATAAATTTTATAATGAATATCAGTTGTCTTGCTTTTGTATGGTAGTACGTCAGTTAATTTTTGATCAACACTAGTTATTAAATGTCTCAATTATTCACATATATTGTTATGGTTCTTGGAAGAATTGATTGGCAAAAAAAATGTATATCAGACTATTTTTAGCAGCAAAAAAGAAACCAATATATCTGAACACAATTAATCTGAAATAGAAATTAAATGTAAAAAAGATATAAAAAATTAGCATTTAATAGTCTTATATATCTTCTTCAAAAAATAATTTTTTGAGTCTTAATTTTTGTAAGTATGAGCAATTATTCAATAATAAAAGCATTATTTCAATATAATCATCGTCGAACGTCAGTTTACCATGTTCATACGACTGTTTCAATTGTAAATAGAATTTATGTATTATTAATGAATTTTGTTCTATTTCAACTACTAATTTTTTTGATTGTTGATAATTCTCTCCATCATTCGATGTTAATGAACGTTTTAACGGTAACAATACTGAGACAGGTTGAATATCAGTGTCTTGAGCGTTAGGAATTATTATTGAAATCTCTTGACTAAACGAGAAAATTAAAAGGATTGATAATGAAGGAACTGCAAGAAGTAACGATAATAGCAGTATGGTCATGCCGCGTACCGATCAACTTTTGTTTGATTTCAATACCTTTTGTAAAATTCATAGCTTTTCAGTTACGTAATTTAAAGAGTTGGAGAAAGTCTTGTTTTGTAGATTAAACATTTTTCTTTAAAATGACAGTTAGGCAAAGTTCAATCGATGAATCAGTTAAGAGATGGAATGTGTCAAATAAAAGCCATTTCCTACCAAAGTGATTTATTTTTAAAATATTGTACCTTTTAATTTGTATCAATTGAACTTTATCTGACTGTTATTTTAAAGAAAAATATTTAATCTACAAAACAAGACTTTCTCTAACTCTGTAAATTACGTGACTGAAGAGCTATAAATTGTACAAAAGGTGTTGAAATCAAGCAAAAGTTGATCGCTACGTGGAATGATCCAGGAGATGCTAAAGGAATGTTTTAAATATGAATATATATATCAGAGTATATTTTAACAGGTTCACTGACGCTATGTGCAGTCAATTTTAGTTTTTTTTCACAATTTTATTATTTGTCAGAGAAATAATATGTAATTATTAAAAAAGTCATCGGTATCGTTGATTTTGTACTCGGGTAGTACGAGTGGTTCATTAACATCATCTGGTAACACTCACATTCACTCAACTCTGATAAAGTATACCAAATACATAAAAGAATAATAACACAGTAATTATCCCTTTTTTCTGTTGCAAAAAATCAATGAACCTAAGAGTATTTATATTAAGAGTAGGAGTGAGATAGTTCTTTTAAACATGAACCGATCGTTCGTTCTTTTCAAAAAGAACGCGTACTGCCACTAGTTTCTTTAGAACAGAAACTATTACCTATTGTTTATTAGGTAATTTCTAGAAAGTGAATAGACTTCTTTTCCTATGACGTACTGGCTCATTCGCAAGAGAATTATGACTGTTATGATATTTTCTAGCGATGTAATTTGCAATGCTTGCTCATGCGCAATTGAGATCGTCGTCATTGTCCTATTTTTACTATTTTTTGTCTACTTAGCGGATATTTTCATTCTTTGCAATATAAATACGTGTTAAAACATGCTTCATAGGATATATATATATAGCTACACAATAAGTTCCTCTGATTACCGTTATCCTTCAGTGGTGTCATTATTGTGATAAGTAACTCGTCCTTAGACCTGAAACTTAAAGACTTTTCTCCTATGGATAAGGAGCTAACGGTCACAATTCTCTTCCAAATGAGTCAGCACGTCATAGGAAAAGAAGTCTAGAACAACTCTATAGAATTACTTACTTGTTTGTTCATCTTCATTTCTGTTATGTGGAATATCTTGTGATAGAACAATGGTAATTGTTTTCGAACAGTTTGTACTTTTGGTGGTGAAATTCGATAAAGATCAATTTGTGCTGCAATTAAAAAGATAAATCACCAATTGTTCGAATATTTCGATTATAAAAATAGTTTAATCCATCGCTTAACCTCCAAGAAAAAAAGAAAAAAAGAAATATACATTGACGAAAAGATCATATGTGGACCAGGCACGGGCGAGTCCGAGTCCGGACTGGAAGATTTTTTGGCGGACTCGGACTTGGACTCGGACTGGAGATTTTTTTAAAGGACTCGGACTCGGACTTGAGTTTTTGTATTTCGAGTCCGATCGTTTCAAGTTTTAACATAA
>CAJNOQ010002387.1:0-24637 GCA_905250885.1 Didymodactylos carnosus | reverse complement strand
AGTTTTTCAAGCTCTTTCTAATGGTGAAGTCAATTTTACCCCAAAATGTCGTCATTTTCCCCTTAATCGTTTTTACGACGAAATTTCGTGTTTTATATCGCGATCGGGATACTACTTTTTTTCTATATCCTGATCGGGATATAGCTATATCCCAATCGGGATATATATCCCGATCAGGATATAGAAGGTGTCCCCTTACTGCATGGACGATGTAGGCTATTTAAGCATTATTTGGCTGTTCGCATCGTACAAAAGAATACACTGTCAAAAAAGAGATTTCGACCAATGCTACTTTCAAGATAGTCGCGTTTTCTGTTAATGAAAAACTTTTCATGTAAAATGCCGCGTATTGTCAAAAGTTTAGGAAAATTCGAAAAAAAACTTCCATGCAAAAATAATATTCGTTTCAAAATTTTTCCGAAACTTATGTCAGTACCCCTTGCCAAAAACAGAAAATCTTCGGGACTATCGAGTGTGTGAAATACGAAAAGGCATTTTTTCGCGACTCTAAATGAACTTCAGTCAGTGATATGGTACATTCCAAATACGGCTCGATTTCGATTTTATGCACCTACGCTGACTTAATAAGGCATGATGCCTATCTAGTTTATACATTGATTTTTTCAGTGAGATTTAGATGGCGCCATGAATGACGTAAAAACGTCAATAATGCTTATGTTTCGAAACGAAACTATTCATTAACGACAGGTGGAAATACGACTGCCATACATGAAGATCTGAAAGGACATTGAAATTCTGGCGCGTTACAAACAACTGCAAGGAAATCACAGATGAGATGGATTTAAAGATTTAATTAGCACGGTCAGGTAAGGTCAGCAAGAAAAAGTCCAAGGGTAGACAAACCCCATAGAAAGATCTAAAAACATCAAGATGAAAAAAATTTATAAATGGATATTACGAGCTATAGCAGCTATTTGTTGTTTTGTATTGGGATGAGGATATTTAATTCAGTAAAGGTTTTGATTTAGAAGTTGTAGAAAAACGCTGCAAATAATATTGATAATTTCTGTTTGGAAAATTCTAGGAGATTTCCATTCGAGAAATTAATTTCCAGATTATCGCTTTTGAGGAAATTTCATTCGAGCAAATGTCCTAAATCCAAACCTATCACATCAATGTCCCTTGGAAGGGATCGGTGGGTGTAACGGGATAAGAGTCAAGGGACTAGCTCCAGATTTTCTAAAGAGGGACAACGTTTTTCAAAAGGATAAAGCAAATCGACTATTTTGTTTCATTCATCTTCGAAAATGATTTGAATTGATAATTTTACAACAAAAATAGGCTATTCATACTGGATATTAGTTTTAGCATTTCCTCTATCGAGTAAATTATTCAGTCAGAGGCAGTAGAAACTTAAATCGATATAGAAGAATATTTATCGAAGGACAGAAAATAACGAGAGGGAAGCCTTCATGCCCAGGTAAAAAAATCTTAAATCAAGATCTTGATTAAAACCTGAAAGATCTTTCAAGATTCTACTCAATTACTCGAAGATCTTACGCAGATTTTTGGACGTCGGTTACATCATCTTCCTGTTCAAGATTTCGACAATTTTTGTTACACATTCTGCCTGAACAAATCTTGACCAAGAAGTTTCAAGAAACAGAATCTTTAAAGAACTTGTGCAGCTTTTCAATTTCTGAAAGACGTAGGATGAGCACGAGTAGAAAAATCTTGCCCATCTCTGATATGATGTCAAAAGTACAGAAAGGCAGAGTTTATCAGCCAAATACAGAACACTACGAAATTGCTAAATAAACTATTATTTAGAAAACGTTGTCTATACTGTGCGATGTTGCGAAAGCCGAACGCGTGGAAACGTGATAGTTAAATGTCTTTAAAGCAGCTTGGCTGTTTACATACGTTCTACCTATGCAGACGAGAAAAATCGTTCGCGCCGAGGGCTCGACCCCCCCCAATATAAGCATTCGAAGGGTTATGGATTTCGAGCCACAGGTTTCAGATAAGTAGCGAGCCGTCAAACAGAGATGCTCAGGACTTCCGAGCTCTCCTCGCATCCTCGGGCGAATAAGATTCGGAAGTCTTTTCGCCTGCTTGGATCCCGAGCATCTCTGTTCGACGGCTCGCTATCTATCCGAAATCCAAGGGCTCGAAATCGATAACTCCTCGAACACTTTTATCGAGGGTGCGAAGTCTCATTTTTCAAGGGATCGAGTCCCCGTCGAAAGCGTATTTTCGAGTACTCGAAATACCCCTCGAACAAGTGGTTGGGTAGCTAAAGAAAGGTCCGTTAGAAAAATGGAGTTTCTAGTACTGTCCGGTTTTTTTATTCAACATTGCAAGTGAGAAAATCGAATTTTTATTCTCGTCTTCACGCTTGTTCAAGTGACAACAAATGTCCTACAGAAGAGGGTTTGCAGCTACTAAATTTTTAATCATTATAGCGTGAGCGTGGTAAGCTTTTCACTATATAAAAAAAATTCATGTTGCCTTTACTGTCACTCGGCTATTAGTTTAGATTTTTTCATGCTAAAAGTGCATTTCGCTTTTGTTTTTACAGAATAGTGAAAATAGTAAATGTTTTCTTCAAAGTACTACTATCCTACTTTTTGTTATTTATCATATATTATTGTCCAGGCCATAGGCGCTAATATATAGTTTAATAAAGTGAAAACACAGAATTTACTGTTACCTGGAAAGTTTAAGATATTATTTTTCTTCATAAGAACAAACGAGGGAAATTAAACAACAAGGTCATAGTCACATGGAAAGGCTTGTTTGTATTGTGTTTTGTACTGAAATCCCAATTCATTTCTTGTTTACAATACCGTCCGTCGTGTCTCTCTCATTCTGCTCTTCGTCTTCTACTTTTGACAACTATATTTTTCTCTTTTTCGAAAGTCAAGCAAAGAAATATTGAAATGGAACAACAGTGTGTAGACTATCTATCTATATCTCTCTATGATATAGCAGTTGTACTTTTTTTTCAACAGCTAGACTTTTGTATGTAGCCTTATCATAAGTAGTGAAGTTTTTTTATTTTGATTTACTTCTTTCGCACTCTTCGCTTGTCAAAGATAAGACATTTCGTTTTCTCTATAACTTTTCAACATATCGTCATTTTTAATTATTAACATTCAACACAAAAGATTATTTACTGGGAACAACGGAAGTGATTAACCAAAAATAAAAGAAATTATGTCAAAACTGACTAATCCGGACTTGCTAAGTCATCATATTTATTCAAACTGGAACGCAATGGATGAAATTAACGATGATGCAAATGATAATAACAGTAAGTTCGTACGTATTTTGCTGTCTTATTTAATCCTTTCACATTAAACGAATAGTTTTTTTAGTACAAATATTTTACCTCTTACTCTCATCCTAACCTGTACATCAAGCAAGAAAAACGATGCTAAATAAAAATCTTGTCATGTAATCCAAAAGAACGGGTTTATCTTTATCATTCTTAGTTATATCAGTCTTTACGATGTTGTTCGTTATATGTTCGAAGAAAAGGAGACGATAGTTCAGTAATGATTTGATGGTAAGAAGATAATCAAATAGAAGAAATTTGTATAGCATTGATCATGGTCGTGTAATAAAACATAGATCAAGAAACTATTGTTTTTTTCTTAACTGATATGTACTATTGTTCTATTTCTGTAATATTATTGTACACATATGAAAATCCCACGTATCACTGCAGGAGTTTCGCTTCATTGAATCTTTTTTTTCGTTGTACATATGACGACGTATAATGATGTTAGCCTTCTCTCTGTGTTGTTTTTTTTGTCTGATTTTATCATGACACCCAAATAGATCCTTCAAAATATAACCATATTCAATTATCTCTAGTCTCTATTATCATCTCGTTCATTTTACGAGATATTTTTTGTTGTTAATAATTTTACATAATTCTTTATAACCGCGTTTCTTCGTGTATCATTTCACAATTGTATACACATAGCGACATATGCACATGTAGAAGAACACATCTGACATGTATAATGCCAAATTGGAGGATGTCTATTTTAAGATTATTTTTTTGAATAAGTGTTGCAAAATTTTATGTAATATGCGTCAAACATGTTCATGGACATCAGAAGTTCTGCCGTCTTCGCTTTTCAAATTTACTTTTCTCAAGTAACTTCGATAAAATTTATTTACTCAGATGATTAAAAGTTTCAAAATTTTTGTTTATATTTCATTAGGATTCATGATTAGAAGACGCTTTTCTCTTATATGAGTCACTTTCTGCCCAAATGTGATCTCTTACACTCCTAAAAACAAACATAAATCCTGGGCCGGATCCAGTACTAGAAAAAATTATGTTTAGCAAACTAACCACGGAGCCTCATTTTTGTGTGAAATTTAACTCCATATAACAACTTGTTAGATCCGAAGTATATGTTTTACAGGTTTTTCAAAGTATTCATCATCTTCATTTATCATCTGATCCGGGGGCGTATCTTATTCAATACGTAATATATAAAACATCAGAGGTTAGCTAAATTATTCCAAAATAGAAACATTTAATGTCATCCGCACTTGTAGGCAACCACTTAATTTCAAATATATCATGAACATGTTTTCTTCATTTTCAGTCTTTTATGGCGTTTTCATTAGATATCAAACGCTATTTTTATCAAAATAATAAAATTCGATCTCAGACGACTTCAGAATGGGTTGAGTCACTAACTATTCGAGTATCACTTGTCTTAATTTCAAAAATCTTATTATTTGTTTTTGAAAGTGTATTGTATTTAAAACAATTGTTGAGTGATGCAGCAAACTATGATAAAATCTATAATATGGTTGATAGTACTAAGTCATAAAATATGAAACTAGTATCTAAATTAGGATTTATAGTTTATAACGTATTCTAGGTTCGAATGCTATTATTTGATAAAAGATAGCGTTTCATATCGATGGATAATAGCACTTCATAAGTATACACAGGAATAAAAAGGATGTCCACTTTGATATCCTAACTATCCTTTTATTTTTAGTGTATATGTTGCTCTAAGCATTTCTGCTGTATTTAAGAAACTAACTGCTAAACTCCATATACTACTATCTTCAAGTCTATCTGAAACGAATATAAAATGTTGATTTATAATGGGATGTCGATACTGTTACAAACTTTTCAGCAAGAAAACATAGAACAAACTATAAATTTCATCAGAGAATATATAGAATGAATAAAAAGGTTTCGATAACCTTGGTTCGAAACCGAGGACTTCTCCTTATCTTTTGTGCATTCTACTAGTCAGAAAAGAGGGTGGAGCGGGTTGTAAAATGAGACAAGGAAGATAGATTCAAATCGAAAATCTCCACTCAGAGCTTCCCTATGTTTATAACATAGAAATGCAACAGTATAGTCGCTGCTGTTGCTGGTTTGGTTTAGAGTACTAACAAATCAGACTTGAAATTGACAAGTCTGATTTGTTAGTACTCTAAACCAAACCAGTCTCATTTTGTTGTTCTCTCATTCTTACTCCGCTCCAAATTTTCCCCTGTTCTCTAAATAGTAGAGTGAGAAAAAGAAATCTCAACTAGGAACTAAACTTGATGACAAACGTTATTTTTGTTCATTGTGGACATACATCAGCACCGTGCATAGTCTATTTTCTATCTTCTCCGATTTTATTAAGAAGTTTATAGAATTTTTAATAATTCTCTAGATTCTTAAGACAATTTGTAGATTTCCAATCATAGTGGCAGATTCACCCGAAATTCTCTACATTGACCGGCTGATTTGACAGAATCCCCAATGTTCTTCACTCTCATAGTATATATCGATATTATTTAGCGTAAGAGGTATATATTGTTTGCTAACATATTCTCATCAATCATTAAATAATTTAAGTGACAGGGTGTCTGTATTAGTTTGACATCAACAGAACGCTTTTTTTCGTCTCAGGGTATGCTGATAATACTGCCAGAGAAGAAAAAGAGCAGAAAAAAAAAAACATTTTTTTCTTTTTTGTGATGTGTTGTTCTCGTTATGTATTATACATATTTTTCTATTTAATATTGTCTATAAACATCATTGCAGATAGAAACATCATAAAAAATGACAATAGGCATCTATATGCTCAACCTAAAAAGCTATTCATATAGATCAATTATCGTATGAGTTAGAAGATGGATTATGAAACATATCAGAAAAGATATTTATCTTCTTTAAAGTAATAGTTAGAGAAAAGAGAAAAGAGAGAAAAAGGCTACTTTGCACTTCGTCTCTCTCTGTATTGTTTGTTGTTCGATCTATAAAAAAAAAAATGATCATAAAATATCATTAACATGCTTATGAATAATAATATAATTAATTAGATTCAAATTGAAAATAAGTTTTCTTAACAACTCATTTTATTTTTATATAATAGTGTCTGCTATAAATTAAATCGACAACTATGTTACTTATACATATAAAATTCTATCATATTGCCTATCATTATTAAAACCATTTTGACAAGGTTTAGTATGGAAAACGAGATTAGAGAGTATGATAATATTAGACAATCAGTTCTCATTTGTTTCTCTTTTTTGAACCGGATAAAACGTTCAATCATAATTAGAAAAGTTTCTTTTAAAAGAGTAAAATTATTATTATTATAGTTTAACTTAAAATCCGCATATGTTGCAAGACAATTGCAACAATTGTCGTTTGAGATGACATCAACACAAAACAAAATATATCTGATTTCAAAGACGATATTCTAATTGACAAAGAAACATTTTTCTTTTTCCTGTAAAACTTGATATCAAATTTAACTTGTTATCACGTAACTCAGTTAATGAAATGAAATTCTGTCACAATTTTTTGCCATTTTGTTTTTCTTTAAAAAAAAAAACTTTTCTCATTACGAGACATATCCAACTCTGAAACGTCACAAATTAAAGAGAAGAATCTAACGAACATTTTGAGATGTTCCAGCAAAATAATAAGCAAAATAGTTCTGAAAAAATGAGTCTTTGATAGAAGAACTTTTGTCATATTTTTTGTGAATTGGTACATCTCAAAATGTTCGAGAGATTTTTCTCTTTAATTTGAAATGTTTCATAGTTTTAGAATAATAAGAAAATTCTTTTTTAAAGAGAAACAAAATGCAAAAAAATTAAAATATGACGGAATTATAACAGTTTTTTTGCTGATATAATCACAAAACTTATTTCATCTTTAAATCAATGATTGTTTAATGTTTGTGTTGAGTTACCATGAATACCATTTTTATTATTAGAATAGCAATAATCGAATATCTGAATTACGAGGTCAATTAACGAAGATTTTTTTTGTTGTATCATCATCATCATCATTATCATCACTTCTCTTTCTCTCTCTTCATATTTTTGTTTCATTTTTTTTTTATTAACATTCGTGGCACTATATCGTCTTTGTTATTGTAACTATCTATCTAAGTAATAATCATAATAAAATGATTATCATTCTTTTCTCTCTTTCTCTTTTTTTTTTGTTGTTTATGTTAATTATAATTATGTGCGTGACAATTTTTCTTGTTGTATTAAGTGGTCGAGTGTCAGAGGGTACCTTGTACCACATCTTTTCCGTTTTTTTTTTTATCCCTATGCTAAACGAACAAACGCCTGGCAAGTAGATTACAATTAACTTGAAACAAGGAAGTAAACAGCTGGTATGTTTTAACCCTAAAAACATATTTTTAAAAAGGGCAGGGATTGAGCAACTGTTTTTGTTGCTCGAGATAGAGAAGCAGCTGTCAGTACGAAACAAAATTGTATTACATGCATAAAATGAATGTCAATTATTATTGTTACACACATACATACAATGACGAAAAAAAAGAAGAAAATAATAATAATTGTTAATTGTTATTGGACCATGTTCAAATTATTTTTAGCAAAGATTTTTTATTTAAGAAAAACATCATCAAATTTGTGATTAATTATTGTTCTTTTTATGTTTTACCTGAATTAAAAAACTTTTGCTAAAAACTGTTTTAGGCATGTTTAGTGAGTGGCTTACTATGTATTTGTAAAAAGAACTTTGACACTCTTTTTATCAGCTGTATATATACACAGTAATTTTATTTAGTATTTCCTTATCAATAATTTAATAATAAATAATATAAAGAGCATAGAAAGAAAAACGAAAGAAATATTATTATTATAATCAAATCGGAATGAAAATCTTCTGTTATAATTATTAGTTGATTACCATGCCTATTTTACATTGTTTTACTTGTCATTCTATTTCTTTTTATTCTTGTTGTGTCATGTTTTCTTGAGTAAATGCGCTGGTTAGTCCTATCATCGAAGTGAGATTTATCAGTTTTATTTCAAATTATATTTTTTTTATTTTTAATAGAAAAATTTTTATTCATCGTTTTGATCTTCAGAAAAACAAGTCAAAAATATATTTTAAATAATTATTCTCACTTTTTCTCTCTCTCTCCCTCTCTCCCTTCCTCTCCCTCTCTCTCTCTCTCTTTCTCTCTCTCCCTTCCTCTCCCTCTCTCTCTCTCTATCTTTCTCTCTCTTGTCCTGTTTTTTGTTCTATTCTTCTACGTGCATAATAGTCAGGTCGTTATAGGAATATATATCTATTTTTTTTTTTTCTATAACAAAAAACTGACTTACAGTGATTTCGAAACAATTAGATAATGTACAGTTTATTATATAATTATTATGGATGAAAAATAAGTTTTGAGAAAGGTAGGAGCATATAATTAATAATTATGTATATGTATAAATATTTTGTTTGATTGTAATATTATTGTTAATGACACACCTTTTTGTTTTTTTGCTCAGTTATTGGTAAAAGAAATTATAGTTAGATTGTCTTTAAAGAAACCTTGACATAAAAGAGATCTATTCGTCTGTTAAGAAATGTGTACTTTTAATACTAAATTACTTGACAATATAAAATATCATAAAACCTATCTCTCATTGTTCAAAGTAAAATTTTTTGATCAATCGATGCGATGACTTACAAAAAATAAATAAATAAATAATACAATTTTTAGATTCCTGGCTTAAATCAGAATAATAAGATTGTACAAAATAAATTGTATTTAACATCGATATTCACTTTTTATGTTTAAAAATGATTAAGAATTGTTTTAACGTATAAGATGAAAAAAAAAATATTTTAATGATTAAAATAAGTATTTAAATCAAATACTATAGAATAAAATTATGTTAAATTAGAAAATGTATGATATTGAGTCAAAAGAATAACTTTCAAATATAAAATTAATATTTTGATTAATTCAATATACATATTTGCACGTTCGTCATTTGATAAAATGTATTTAATATCATTCACACATACGAGATTTTCTACTTGAATAATACATTCTTTGACAATGTTTGGCACGCAAATGCGTAGTTTGACATCACTATAGCCTTTTTTTTTTTTATTGATTGAAATTATTTTATTGTATAAAACGTTTTTAAAAATTTTCTAATTTGGCATAAAACAGAACCATTTAACAGAATTTTAGTTAATTTTATATATTTATATACATACTTAGTTATTTCTCGAGGCATTTTTACTTTCTTTTTTATTTTTTTGCTGATCTTGTGATAATATTATATTTATATACTTTTTTGAATTGAACGCGCCTTCTAGGCTTGGTTATCAATAGTGTACCTTTTTTTTTCCCTCCTTCATTTTTTTTGAATAACGAACATTAGAAGAAGATGAGAGTAAATGGATTTCTATATTTCTATGGTATAGTCAATTATGACGGTTTCTTTTAATGTCATAGAGAAAAATATCTCTATAGTATCGTAATTTTGCGCGAGGATATGTTTTCACAAAAACAATTGAACGAACGCATGAACGAAATGGTTGATTGTATGAAGAAGGTCTATTGATTGTATATTATTAGTGAGAAGAATGAGATCATATTAAATGGAAAAAAAAAAGAGAAAAAGTAAAGGCCAAATGTGACTAGAAATATCGCAAGTAATCTCTCAACCAAATAATTAACGTGATTTATATAATTATCTTTTCTACTTATAATAATTTAAATCTTTGCTTTTAAATAGAATAATAGATTAGTATTGAGTTCTAAAATAAACTATGAGAATAGAAGAATCTTTATTCGTCTTAACTCTAGTTTTAAAAGAGAAAATTGGAACTTTTTTCTCTCTCTTTTTATGATTATTTTTGAAAACGAAACAATTCTGAAATATAACAAGGATACCCATTATTTTTGACAATATGTATAAATCAGAAATATTTCTCCCATCACACGGTCTATCAGAAATAATTTCAGTTCAAAATAATTGATAACTGTAACTGTAACTGTATTACTGACACAAAAAAAGAAAAAAAAAGATGACACTTTTCTCACGCAAACACATTTTAATTACATAATGAATATACAATATGGCTAGAAAAAAAATGACATATCGTTGCATGCTCAAAATGCCAAACAACAAAAATAATTCATTTGGGTTAAGTTTCCTATTGCAAATGTCTGGATATACATGCATATATATACATACACACACACACACACACACACACATATGAAGTTGACATTCAGAAATCTATACCCATTGGGAAACACGTAAGAAACATATTTCTTTGTTTCCTCAAGAACTTAACAAGTATAAAGAAAAAGAAATGCAACTGTGTTTTCGTATAGAGAGAGCGAGAGAGAGAGAGAGAAACAAAAATGAGAAGAATTAGTTGGTATATCAAAATAATATATCACGTATATTAAGTAGTAGCATAAGCTTTTCATAATGTTTTTCCAATAAATCTCTAATAATTCATTTTTATTTTTTCAGACAATAAATACAATCATAAATGATCCATTATCAATGGACATTGATAATATAAGAAATAAATATTAGCAGTTTGAGATTTTTATCCTACAGGCTAGTAAAAGTCAGTTTTTTCACTTGTTTAGTTTGAAGTGTAAGAAAAGGCACTTGAACATTTTAACTGTACTCTTTTTTTTTCTTTTTTTTTTTTTTTCTTTTTTGTGTTGTTGTTGTTGTTGAGCAATTATCATTTTACCTATATTTTACCTGAAGGCATTCGATTGATTTCTTCTCTAAGTATAAAAATGTCATTTTAAAAGTTCCTTTCTTTCTAGTTCATTGAAGTTAAACTATAGTAAGTATATTTAAATGTTTTTGTTTAATGTTACAGACTGACAGGATTTTGTTTAACCAAATAAAAAAAAAAGAAAATTGTTGTTAATATATCTGGTTTTGATTAATCTAATCAGTTGGTAAAAATGATAGAGAAAATACAAAGAAAATGACTCTTTTTCATGGATGAGTATAATGATTATAATAATTGTCTTCAACAATCAATTGTGTGTGTGTGTGTGTTTGCTATAAATATCGTTAGATTCAAATAATATGTGTGTATTCGTATAATGTGCATATTGAGTACGTCAGTTTTACTTATATAACGAATGCATATTTGAGTCAGAACGTTCTTGACACTTTTGACGTACATTATCTTCTTTTTTTTTCTTCTTCTTTTCTTGTTGCATTGTACAGGCAAGAAATTGAGCAAGTGTCGATATAATTTTCAATAGTTAGGATAAACTCTTAACTATCAGCAGCAGCTGAGTATCAATCATTTCATTTTGTGAGTAAGTTGATAAACTTGAAAAGAACAAAAAAAATATATTCATTTTTGCTCATTCTGTTATCAGCTGCATTTTTGACAAAGAAATATGCACTTAATGACTGTAAAAATACTTTTTTGGATCCAAACTATTGATTGGATGAATGAGAAGAAGATAGATTATAATATGTTTAAAATAAATGATATTAAAATCTGTTGATTTTTTTTTTTTTTTTTATTATTTTGTTATTTTTATGATAAAAAAAAAATAAAATAAAAAAACGATCTGCTATACTTTTTCTTTCGGCTTTTAAAAAGAATAAAAAAACATTGAAAAAAAATTTTATATGTTTATCTATCAGCTGTGACAAGACCAGCTGAAAGCTTACCATGCATTCTATTAAAAGAAGAAGAAAGTATAGATAAGCATGCCAATCTTTGCTGTCTCTCTTTTTTATTTCTTTGCAATTTCAGTTGGTTATTTCGTTTTGTTAACGTCTTTAAATATTTTTCACACACACACACAGAAATATATGTATAGTATACTTTTCCTCTATTCATTCAAAAAAAATTTTTTTTTCAAATATGATAATAGTTTAAAGTTAATTTTTTCGAAAAAAAAAATAATAAAAATATGACTATATTGTGATCGTCCCAGGTGTTAGCAGGTTAGTGATACAAAATGTACTAAAAACGAATTGCTGAGATCATTTTCTTTGACTTTGATCTCTAATTGATTTTTTAGTGTAAGTTAAAATTATTTGTTCATCCAAGAAAACTAAATACCTTTTTTTCGCACTTGTTTAAAAAAGAAAAAAAAAAAAAAAGTGTCATTTTTTTTTTCTTCTTCATCTATCATCATTTTTGACAATGTAAAATGTTGAAAATATAGTCTAATAACCAAACGAAAAGATAAATATATATATGTATATATATATATATATAACCGTGTTATGGTGAAATGACAGACTTGACGATAATTCCATTATAGTGTTAAACGTCATCTCTATTAAATTAATATTTTGAATTGATATGCTAGTAAATACAATAAACAAAAGAAAAAGAAAAAAAGAAGTGAAACCATATTTTGAAAGCAATCAGCACACTTAGTGCATTTTTTATGTTTTTACATGTGTATAACAGAGAACTCTCTATTTTCTTTTATTTTCTATTCTATTCTTCTATTAAAATATTCATTCTCTCACTTTTCAACGGTGTATGCTCTATAGTCTCATTCTACATCAATATTGTAGTTTAATCAAAAACTATATATATATAAGATGAAGAATAAGAAATATAATTTCTTTTCTTTCTTTTCTTCTTCTTGAAGTATCGGTATGTATGTTTACTTTTACTAATTTCTTTCAAGCATTTAAAAACATACCTGAAACTATACCGTTCTATTATGGAGATTCAATTAGATCAATTCGTGACAAAACTATAAGTCTCCCCAAGATGTATATTCAATTCAATTCAAATGGATGGATACTTTTCCTTCTTTTTTTCTCATAACGTTCCTTTTTCTCTCTCTCTCTCTCTCGCTCTCTCTCTGTCTCTCTCTTTCCCTCTTTTTCATTGCTTTTCGTTTGTGTATGCGAGAGAATATCGGATAAAACGAAAAAAGAAAAGAAGAGAAACGTCAAACCTGACAACAAAATAATATTCAATAAATAAAAAAGGAAAAATTTTGCTACTGTCGTTTTTCAAGAACAAAAGAGCCATTTCACGACTGGTAAGAAAATTTCCGATCATTCGGATATTTTATTGATAATTATAGAGAAAAGATGTGTTCACTGAAAAATTTCCATTTACGTTCGTTTTTCTATAAAAATTTGATCGATCGATATTACTCGTATGTCTAACTGTAGATCTATGTTCATTTCTGTTTTACTGCCCTTTCTTCCAATGAGTAGAGTTCGTTCGATTAACTAATTTCGGTACTCTATCAAACTTTTTCGTTGTACTTCCTTTTGATAAAGATCATTTTTGTTGTTTGCTGAAAAAACATTGAAAACAATATGACAAGGCATATTCTTTCCGACAATATTTGTACGAGATGTTATCACATTTTCTTTTTGACTTTTATTTCTTACAATAAAATTAAAATACTTGAATTCGTCATATTTTAAAGACTTTTTTTTATTATTGGTGGACTTTGACTTGTCAAAAAACGTCACAGAACAACAATAATGTATGTGTATGTGTCATTATTGTCAAAATATTTTCAACGGTTTTTCTTTTCGATATCTTCCTTGGGTTCGATTCCGTTTTATCGACTAATTAATTTTTTTCCTGATTCGTCGACATTTTATAGCGTCGGTGGCTAACAAACATTTTTCATCTTCCCTCCCTTCAAAAATATTGTCGACGAATCAGGAAAAAAAGGAATGAGTCAACAAAACGGGAATATACCCTTCTTTGAATTCATAAATTTCCTTCATTTGACTTCATTTGTAGTCTATATATACAATAATGAATATTTATAAATATCTCCATGTTTCTTTTCTGTTAATTGAGTACGTAGTTGGAAAAGAATTGTTGATGTTGCTGTACATTACCTTTCTCACTAATAGAATATTTGCAAGCAGCATGAAAAGAGTTTTTGAAACTACGGTTAAAAAGATAATGATATATTAGAATATCATCCCATTTTTTTGTTTTGTTTGTTTTTTTTTTATCGAGAAAGACGCATATATATCCACGCATGAATTAGGAAACCGAAAATAATAGAAGACATCATTCATCTAAAGGTCAAGTATATATTATTTACACCTGTTTTTTGTTCGTTGTTGTTGCGTACTTCAATCAAGTTTTTATCCATGGAATTTCTTTACATGTTGTGGTATCAGCAGGAGATATCATATTGACACAGTTATTTCGGATCTTGATTGACACACATTTGTATGTATGTAGGTGTTTCCTTGTCAATTTTATTAGGGAAGCACCAGACTGAGCTTATTACTCTTAATGTCAGATACTACGCCGATATAATATCGAATAGTATAGCCTGGAATTAAGGGATTTTTTTCTAGAAATTTTTTCATCAACCATATCAAGCATCTCATTAGCAAACCTTCTTTACACGTTTTTTAACCGTATTGACATAGTGGTAGCAATAAAAGTCAAGTTACTATTAATTTTTTTTTTGACCAGGTGGACTGATATCTGTTTCATTTTGAATGTTTGATATGCATTCATCACTATTCAAATAAACATATATATATATATATATATATATTTGTTTTTTTTGTTTTGTTTTAACAAAAACACATTTACGCTAAATAGTTTTCTTTGACTCAGAATTGAGAAACAATGAAACTCATATTTTTTTCTAACTTTATAGATAAAAGGAATATTAATGGAGGTTATCGAGAGCACTAAGGGTAAAATTTCGTCACATATCCATTCAAATGTCATCTTAAATGTGAGTGCTTATCTTTGGTGATGCTTGGTGTCTCTGTTATTTGGAAATGTGCCTCATAGTAAAATTTTGATAAAAAAATTTCTGTTAACTGTCTATCAATCATTTTTGTTATCCTTGAAAGTCTAAACGATGCAATCAACATTGAAACAAGTAGTCATATATGCAAGAATGATGGATATGTCTAAATGCATTTCCGTAAGATTTTCTTAAATAACAGCTGTTAACAATTGTATTACTGCAACAACTTAGTCACATATGTGTGCTTCTTTATTAACTCTACCATTCATGTATGTTTTTTTCTTCAAGTAATTAGTGCTGAGAGGTCATTTTAATTATCTCAACGCATTCATAATATTACTGAATTTCTTTAAATATCAATCGTTAGTCTGTTAAGAGGAAAAATCTAATCGAATTTTAAGATAAAAATTAATAATAGGAATGTTATACGGTGAATCATCTACTTGAACATACTAAAGTGAACAGCAGCATATCTTAAGATGTTTTATCGTTTAATTTATGATTTTACATAGATTTACTACAATTTCTAATAGTTTTTGACAGATCAGTTCGTAAATTACCTCAAATTTAGTTAATTGTTAAGTATGTCATAAATACGAAAACATAATCAAAAAATCACTCTAAACTGGATGATCCATAGAAAAAGTTGTTATTCCCAATAATAGAAGAACATTTAAATGTATTTTTGGTACAACTAGAAAGAGACAACAATCCTCGTCGTTCATTTTCTCATCGTACATTGTGAAACATTATCTATGTGTGAGTGATTAGAGTAGGACTAGATTTTGGTTAAGAAATGACCATTTAGTCGAATGACATATCGGTTAATACAGGTTTTATGCTGATCACAAATCTGTTCTATATTTTAAAAAAAGAATGCTTCATGGTAAAAATAATGACTGATCATGACCCGAAATTAAGTCAAAAGAAATTAAAAATCTTGTCAGGGCAGCCGCTTATGGGACTAAAATGATGAAAATCCTTAAAAGTTGTTGAATAGTTTAAGACGATGTGACCACTAGGGGAAGAGAGGTTAAAAATGGCCAAAATCAAGGGTTTTCGAGTGTAAACTTCAACTCCTCTTTCTTTCGGAGACATAGGAGGAGTTTCACAAAACTTTGTAAAAGTGTAAATTTCTTCTATCGATTATATTTCCACGAGAACTATTCTATAGTTTCTGAAAGAACACATGTGACTGAATTAAACTACAATCTTTTTAGTTTTGTTTACCACCCCCGGCCTAGAGAAAAACAATTGACATCTTTATTGAAGTACATTTGATCTATTTTAGTGTGATATTTAGTTAAAATTCTGTTCTAACTCTAATTTGTCTAAGCAAGGGGCCATTAGGGCTCATCTTATCAGGTTATCCTATTTGGGACATGGTTAACACTGGCATATTTAAATATTAAATTTAAGATAGTTCACGGGCTGAACCGCCTGAAGCTATCAGAAATTGATTCTTAATTAAATGAATGACATAGACACGTATGACTTTTGTATATATATATCTATATCTATATCTATATCTATATATATCTATTTATATATATATAATATATGTGTGTATCTTAAAATTACCGTTATTAGAAGGGAAGAGCAAAGACCAATTGTAAGAAGGATGAAACTATTTACAACAAACAATAACGAGATTGTTTTGCATCCATTTTCTTGTTTTACAATTGAAAAAAATTGTAGAGAAAGAGAAATAGAAGCGCTGCTGTTTATTTGACAGCTCAGTATTCATTTCCTGTCAAAACTCTTTTGACATTTGTTAAACAGGAGTCCTGGAAGGATACAAATAAATGGTTTATAGTTCTTCTTACCATATGAATTGTTTCTTAACAAAAAAAATATCAAGGTGAGTCTTGTTCTAACCAAATTTCAAATGTGTACAGTTGATTAGTAAACTTCGAATGAAATATGAATTATATATTGGTCTTTGATAGGCAACAAAACTCTGTAAAAAAAAAGAAGAAGAAGAAGAAAAGCCAAATGAATGTTGAATGTCTTATTCCACATATTAGCTTATATCTATCTCTTTATTTATTTCACTTATATGACGCTTAAATCCTATGTTTTGGAAATGTATATGAAGATTGATATGATACTTTGTTTAGTTTGACTTTGGCTTACATAATATCCGATTGTGATACAATATCAATTTCTTCTCTTTTTTTTTTTTTTTACATCTAAAATCAAAACTATTGTATTTCATCTCATGATAAAGGACGATGAGTATGATTTTAAATCTCTAGTTTAATTTAAATTGAAAAAAAATCGACAGTCTGATCTAGATCGGTGAATATGAAAATAATGGATTAAAATATTGTCAATAACATCACACACGTTACGGTATTTTTCGTTTTATCCATCATTTGATTATCAATCTTTTCTCTATCGTTCGTGTTCGTCATTCATCCATCGCAATAACTAATTTGTCTTCAATAAAAATAAAAATAAAACAAAAACGAATCATCATTATCATTGAGTATTTATCTATTAGAACTATGGGTTTTTTTTTTTCTTCTCGTAATAACGATGATGATCAATGAGCCTAGGAAAAAAAAACACATTGATTTTTCTTTTTATAACTGACTATCTTCTTATTGTCTATGTGTTAAAGTCGATCATATCTCTTTTAAACACATACACACATGCTTTCGAATTAATCATATCATCGGACATATATCTTTTGAATGTAATCTATACTGACGAAGGTGTTTTGTTTTATTTTTTATAACATACTGACATCATAAAACAAAAAAAAAAAAAAAAGAAAAGAAACTAGAAAATCCTTGTACAATGAAGAAAAAAAACGAAGAAATACGTTAATTTTTTTTTTTTTTGATTACCATAGTCAAATGGCTTCAGCCTATTTATTTTATTTTTTTTTTGTTGTGACATATCCACTATATATTGCAATGCAAATTACCGTGTGAAAATACTTTATCGGTCTATTGATGTAAAGTATAGAAGTAATTCTTTGCCTTACTAAGTTACGACAACAGTTTGTTACCATTGTAAACAATTTTTAGTATAAATAAGCGCTACTTTTCCCGTTATAATTTGATGAAAGATTTATTTTAACAAAAATAATTTTCTTTTCTCGATTGATATTCTCACTAAAAAAACAAAAAAGAAGTACAATTCATTTATTTTTGAATTGAGTTGATTGAATATCATGATATTTGGCACGATTGTCTTTGATAAAATTCTTTTGTTATAAGAATGTTTCTCGTATGAGACTTCTTCTCCTTAGAGACGTGAAAGTGTGTTTAAAAAAAATTGAAAATCGAAAAGTAAAATATGTGTATATAATCTATGTGACGACTATAATCTAATTTTGTCTTGATATTGTAATATTCATTTGTATAGAAGAAGAAGAAGAAAAAAAAAAAAGTATTATTTGATGTGTATCAATAATATTTAATGGGTCTAAATTGCTGCGTCAAGTAACTCTCGATTTAAATTAAGAAAGAGTTTAAAAAAAGAAAAATTTGACATCTGCAATATTTCACGATGAATTATGATAGATAGATGACAATAATGAAAGATTAGTGAACAAACTATTAACTTAAATATTGGAATATTATCTAGAAATAAGTTGAATTATTTGAAAAATAAGAGAAACAAAAAAAGAAAGAAATAATATAAAATGAGATTTATGGTTCAATAAAATTGATAATTGATAGGGACGAACCATCGAAATTTCACATTTTTTTTTTTCTTTTTTATCTGTGACAATAAATAACATAGAAGAAGATACGAGTATATAATAATTATGATTGAGGTAGAAATATGTGCATAAAGAATATTTAATAGGAACGTCGTTGAATTTTCCACTTGATCAGATTTTCATTTCTTATGAACTCTAACCTTGTTTACATTACACATCTTTATAGAATAATAATAATAATACAAGTCAATATTTTATATGATAGCAGTTGTATGATATTTTATCATTAGAAAAAATGAAAAATGAAAGAGTGAGAAGAATGGTAATTCGTTTGACAAGGTTCCGAATTATTTAGCATCTTTTGTTTTCATGACAAATGATCAAGCCTTAAAATCAAAAGAAATGTATCTTTTCTTGTACAAAGCAATGGTTAATAGACGAGAGAAAGAGACAATTACTTACAAATGATACACAGATTTTCTCAATAACTAACTATAGTTTAAACTATGTGTCTGTACAAGATTGTAAGTCATAATTAAAGTACAAAAAAATATTTCTGAAAGATAAAAAATAAGCAAACAAATATTGCATTTAATGAGGGAAAAAATATTTGTTCTTTATAATTGACAAAAAAGATAAAATTAACTCGATATATTGACATCTAATAATTATAATACGTCACGTTTTGTCATCTTATTATCCTTTGTCGATTGATTTTGTCCAGTTTACTCTGGCAATAATATTAAATATATTATATGTATATGGATAAAAAAAATATACCGAAATTTAACTAATATTTGATAGAGCATTTCTTTACTATTGTTTTCAATCTATTGTTACTAGAGTGGAATACCGTATTAAGTGTTTGTGCATGTGAGAGTGATTTTTTTCCTGTTACACTCTCATAGGTGAGTATTTTTTTTTTTTTTTTTATTCAAGTAATATAATTATTACTTTTTTTTTCTTTTTCTTTTATTTGTTTTGAAAGAAGAGAGAAAAACTTTCTTCTTTTGTCGGATGTACAAAGTACGAATTCTTTAAAATGAACACAGAGAACAACAAAAGAAACGAAAAACGACTTTGTTCGGGGAAAGAGAGCATATGGGATGTATAATACATAATAAATTCCATTTGGATATTCCCTATACATAATATAGTATTTTCTTTAATAATTTAGTATTTTCATTTCGAATTCAATCCGTTATTCCCATTTCGGGACAAATACGCAAAGAAAAAAAGATGTGTAAAATTCTACGGTTTGTTACCACTAGAAAAAAACAAAACGTAAATTATAAAGAAGATGCATCGTTTCTTCAATAGACACTTATCAATTGTGATTGTGTATGATATTAACAAATAAAAAGATTATAAAATGTGTCTTAAATTTCTAATATAATTTTTGTCCGAAAAATATCTGAAATAACTCTGATTGTTGTAGATAAGGTGAACTAAAAGTATTTCTAATCATATAATCAGGTACAATACGTAACATGACCAATTACACCTGACTAGTGATTTTCCATTTTTCGCCTTTATGATATCTCACATGTTTGTTGTCACCATTCAAATCTCGACTTTTTTTTAAACGAAAGACTTTTGTCTCATTTAAATATGACATTTATATTGACGTTTTGATTGCACCTATTGTGCGACAAAAATTTCGCTTTTACGGTTCAATTATTTTTCTAATTCCGTTTGTGTAATACTATTGAGCTTATTCATACTATTATTGTGAGAGAGAGAGAGAAAAAGAGAACGAAAAAACACGAGCGTCTTGTTGCTTCATGCTTTGTGCGTGTGTAATTAAACAGTTCATTTAGCAAATTTTCTGGATGTCAAATGCTTTTATCTTTTCTTTGTTTCTCTTATAGAGCATTCACCACTAATGTTGATTGATCAAGAAGCATCAATAATACAAAAACAATATCAAGAACAACATCAGACAATGTCAACTTTAGTACCGACACTTAACTATTTGTCATCCACATCACCACCGTCTCAAACAACAATCATACAACAATCACCAAAAAATTATCACCAGGATATCTATCATCAACAAATATGTCAACAACGACAATTATTAACACCATCATCCAATTACGCTACTACCAATAACCACCCATATCAAACCACACAAGGAAAAAATATTATTTGTCAAACACGTGATCAAGAAACAGATTCTGATTGTGATTTAGATAGTTCATCAAATTCAATATTATCAGGATCATCGACAAATAACAATAACAATAAATTGAAAAAACGTCGTGCAAACTTGCCAAAAGATAGCGTAAGTGTTGAGAGAGAGAGACTAGGATAGAACAGAAGAAAAACAAAGCACAAAATAACGCTACACAATTGTTGCCGCTATGGCTGTGTGGTTAAGTTGTTTGGCACGTACTCCCAAAGTACTGTGTTCGAGCCTTGGCGTCATCAGACATGGAATGGCTCTGGGTAAGTCATTAACGGTTGTTTGCCTCGGATCACCCGTCCGATAGCATACTGACTACGTTGTGACATACACCAGCCCTTGTGACTAGTATATGGTTAGTCAGTGTGTACACGCTCAAGCGATTGAGCGAAAGAACTCTAAGTCAGGCTGACCTTCTGTCCACAGCTACAGCTAGTATTAGTTGTAGGAAAGATATCAGGCTTACGAAACTGTCTCTGAACAGCACCCTATACCGCAAGGTAGCCGAAAGGCGGGGTATTCTTCTTCTTTCTTCCTTCCACAATTGTTGGAAGCGAACACTAAAACTATGAATACAGCTTCTTATACAACTTCTAATGTTGGACTTCAGGCACCCATTGCCGTGCTAACCAAAGCCTGTATACTTTATGATGAGTCAAAACACAGAGTAGATGTCATAGAGTAGAAACACATATGACGGAGAGAGAGCTATTTAGTACATTATCGAGAGGATGAAACGTGTGTTGTGTGTCGATCATTAGGTATTTTCAGAGAGAGAGACTACATACGCAGAACAGAAAAGCTGTATATATTTTGCTGAAAGAGAGACTAGGATAGAACAGAAGAAAAACAAAGCATAAAACAACGCTGCACAATTGTTGGAATCGACACTAACAAAAACTATGAATTTTAAAGTATCAATTTTACTTTTGGACTAAATTATCTAAAAGTAAACTTTGATAAAATCGAATGAATGCACCTACTATAACTTTATTCAAAAATACTCATACTCGAATACTGAATTGCGAACTGTAAACTGCTGCATAACTCATGCAAAGGATTATTTCTATTCTTTTAATAGTGTAAAAGGTTAATTTAGCTTTTTCGTCTTTTTCTAGGTTCGTATATTAAAAAATTGGTTATATGAGCACCGATATAATGCCTACCCAACGGATGATGAAAAAGCAAACCTAAGCAGACGTGCTGATTTAACGATAAATCAAGTGTGTAACTGGTTTATAAATGCTCGACGACGAATTTTACCTGATTTATTAAAAAAAGAAGGCACTGATCCTAAAAAATACACAATATCAAGAAGATTTTCAAGGGATAATAAACGTTCATCATCACTGGTAACGAGCGATGTAGATGGTAATAACAATAATAGTAGTCATATCAATAATATTATATCGAATTCGAATGAAAATACCGCCACAACCACTACCACGTCTATCATAACGTTAAATAATGGCGCATTCAATGATAATAATCGAACAATGAGCAGAGTTCTATGTGTTCCACCACTTCCTCCACCTACACCACAAACACCCAGAAATAACATAAAACTAAATGTTATTGTTTCACAAAGTTCATTTTACGGTGGCGATTTAGATCTGCGTCCATCACCAGTCAAACTTGAGATATCATCATCTTCTATATTGTCAAATTCACAATTATTAAACACGACAACTGCGAAAGAATTAACTGAAACATTACCGGTATCAACTACAGCAACTAATGCAGGAGCCACAGCATCAGTATTGTTACCCATTCGGACAACGACAACATGTCCTAGCAACAACTATTTGACAACTCATCCAAAAGGAAAATCTTTATATATTCCAACAATGGATAATTCTTTAGCATCGAATAACAGCAATTTAACGGTTGTTTTCAATAATAGTAATAGTAGTACTATAGCATCTGAAATACATCCTAATAGATCGACAACATTAACGCCTCCAACAACACCATCGATAGCGCGTCCACCAAAATACTTGTCAGAATGTATCACGTCAATTATATCACCGCCACCAACACCGATGTCGTCGTCAATATCGAATGACTTTTATCAACAAAAAAATACTAATGATGATGCATTTACTCGCTCAACATCATCAACAACATTTGTACTTCATACGGTACTTTCGGAATTGAGAAAACGTCAATTAACATCTTCGTCAAATGACAGTGAAGAAGTAATTATTACAAAGATAAAAAGTTGTGATAATGAGTTTGATAATAATCAATTGTTGTATTCTCGACAACAACAATCACCGTCAGAAGCTGATGATGATAATAATAATGCTGCTAAACGTTTTCGTCTCGATAAAACAGCATTACCTCCACCTCCGTCGTCGTCGACATCATCGTTGCCATCTCCTTCTTCAAATAATGGTGATTTAGCCGGTTTTCAATTACTCGTTGATGTTGCTGTCAAAGAATTACAACGTATGCAAGATGATCCAACGGCAACGACAAATCAACAAAATCAATATGTAGCCTTATTGTGCAATTAGTTTAGGTTCCTTGTTTGTTTGTGTATTTTTCTTTTCTTGTTTTTGTTTTTGTTTTTGTTTTATTTCATATTCTGGTATATATTTCATTTTGATATATATTTGTGTACATGTAACTAGATGCTAAACCAGCTAAGCTACAACTTTAAACGCAGATTTTTCCTATTATACAACTTGTTTTGTATTTTTATTTGTGTGTGCTTTTTCTGTAAACAGTACTCTGTTCTTCATTTTTGTTTGTTGCTCTTCTTTTCCTG
The DNA here is from genome assembly GCA_905250885.1 of Didymodactylos carnosus. Lineage (NCBI taxonomy): Eukaryota > Metazoa > Rotifera > Eurotatoria > Philodinida > Philodinidae > Didymodactylos > Didymodactylos carnosus. Next base: position 986 of record CAJNOQ010002387.1, on the reverse strand, counting down.
TTTGAGCTGTTTTCAGTTTTAAAATGGTTCAAAAAGCAAAACCACGGTGCTTGAAGGTAAATAAATAAATTTAAAAAAAAAAAGATCATACGTATCCTTCCACAAACACAATTCATTTGAAAGACAAACCTCAAGTTGTTCAGAACAACTAATTTTTTTAATTTTTCAACAAAATTTCATAGCCGCACTTCTCGTTCGTTCCAGGAATACTCTATTATAAAAGTATTACGCCGTTGAACTAAAAATCATCGCAGTGATAAACATAAAAACTCGTACAATGTGAATAGAAGTGCAATCAAATCTAATTTATAACTATAGAAGAGAGGTGTCACGCTTTTAATTTAAATAATGTGAAGAAGATCGATGATTTTTAGGTGACTTTTTTACAATATAATCGTTTATTTAGATATATTCATTCGTATGTGTGATTAGTTTCTATTTTCACACGCTTCTGTTCATTATACGTGTTTGTGTATGATTATCGATACCATATCTCTATATATTAAGTACATTTATTTAAGATCCTAAAATAATCAAAAATGTATTGTATGTGTAAGCAACTTATCAAACAATAGAGATATTTAGTAATTAGTTGTGTGTTGACTATTCAATTAACAAATGACGATTATTGTTTTTATAGGAGGAGAGATACAGTATGTTGATGTTTTGTTCTGACAAATAAATGGCATGCCGAGACAACGAAACTAAAGACAAATAATAGAAGTAAAAGCACACAAACAATTTGTTGATTAATGTCCATCCATTCAGGTTCTGGAATATCTACCAAATAGTTGATTTATTATACACATATTTATAATTAACAAAGATTATTGGATTATTTCAATACGAATACAGAACAATGTTTGATACAATACTTTTAATATACTTTTATTCGTACAATTATTATACAATTAGATAGCTAAACGTTCTTCATCAGTAGCAACAAAGTTAGAAAAATATTTCCATTGAAATCAAAAAGCACACGT
>CAJNOQ010002386.1:0-24643 GCA_905250885.1 Didymodactylos carnosus | reverse complement strand
AAGGTTTTGAAGGCGGTTTCTGGAAAATCTTCCTGGTAACGGTGGTTTACAACCGATTCGTTTGACTCGATGTTGTATCTGTGACTTGTTTTGAGTGTATCCTGAAAATTTGAGTCAATTTGGACTAAAAATGGCCGAATTATAAAACTTTGAATCTACCACGGTCAAAGGCTAAAAAGCGAATTTTCAAAATATTTTATTTTCCGACCTTATTTTCGTTTCCATATTGAAACAAAGATTGCCGCGGTGATCAGCGTGCTCGATTACCTATGATTCACATGTTTCTGAGATTCCCAGACGTGTCGGGAAGGAGATAGATGTGTCCTCGAAAAACACCTGTATCTCCGGAACCAAAGAAGATGAAGACCTGGGCCTTGCGTAGTTTTGAAGAGAAATGTTTCGGCTATCAAATGGTATTATAGGAGATTGTATTTCATAGTGCTGTTTAGGAACGGTAAGCTTTCGAATTTTGCCTCGAATGGTACACCATGGTAAACCTGATCGAACGCCATGATTTTTTCACAGATCTACATGCCCCAGTGTCTAGTTTCAGAAACTGAAACCGCAGGTCTCTAGATCTTTTCGTTCCCGAGTTATAAGCGTTTTGTTCACTCATCTTCTATTTTGAAATGGATAGTAGTTAAATTTATCCCATTCGTCACTGTATTTGTATTCAAAACACACCTGAAGATAAGGAAAAATCAAAAATAACGAAAAAAAATTTAAAGTTCCGCTGGGAGGAAAAGACAACTTTTTGATGTCTGGGAGTGTACGCGGACATCACTTCAAAATCTTCAGGTATGTTTTGAATACAAATACGGTGACGAATGTGAACATATTGTTTTATAATTTACTCCCTTTATGTTTATTCAAATTAATCAAGCACGTGTGGGTTCTGAGTAACTGGGAAAATTTTGTGCAATATTTTCCAGTTCCAGAATACCACGGGTGTAAGTGTTTAAACTCGTTACGAGATGAAAAATACTAACGTCTTCTTCTAGACTGGGAAACTGTTTTAACTCGTAACAAGTTTTTAAACTCGTGCGAGTTCAAAACAGCCGAAACTAAATGCACGGAAGCCTTTTTTCATCTAGTTACGAGTAGGAATTTAACATGAAGCCAAGAATACGGGTTTAGTATGAGTTTACATCTAAATTTTTCTCTTTGTTTTTTCTTTATCCTACTTCTCAAATAAAACTAGTATTTCAGATATAATAATGTCTATTTCTCGGTTGATTCACCAATTGTTCATATATTATAGACGAAATTTTTATTTCCTTGGAGAGTGGGAGTACACCTGCATGAGTTTAAATTCGTCCTTAGAAAGACTGATAAGTGTAAAGTGTACAATTTATGGACACCAAAAGACTACCAGAGAAAAGCTCGAGCACATAAAGCAAATGAAGTCCGTTCATTAGTTTTCGGAGATACATCTTTCCATTGTTCTTTAACTGTTTTCATCATATTAATTATTTGTTAGTCTTTCTGAGACAGAATGATTTGAATAGTCTTATTATGAGTAGAATAACTTCAATTATTAACATATAAAAAAGAATAAATGTGGCAAGCAACACATTCCAAAAAACTGGACTTGTTAAGAAAGTCAAAAACTTTGCCTCCTAACATTAAACGTGCATGTGTTCTAATACCATCTGTTAAAAATTTTTCGAAACGAATATTAACGAAAAATGAGATAGTAGCGTTAGAAAGCGGACTCAGCTTCATTCCTCCATCACTAATGTTCGATGAGGAATCTTTCATTGCAAGCATTGATACTGTATTCGTTAATTTACTTGGTTATTGAAGGGGATTATGAAGAACGTGACACGGACGATAAATGTATCCAAAGACAAATCTATTCATATTTCTCGTGCTGATAAGGGACGAGCTGCGGTGACAAAACAGCTTATATCCAAAAAATGAGATTAATTTTGAATGATGTTAAGGGGAGCCGTCAAAGATAAGTCTACGCCTAGACGTAGACGTAGATTATAATCTACGCGTAGATATAGATCAATATCATTCTCTTTTCTTTTTCTTTCTCTGGTTTTGCTGAATGGAAGCAATCAGATATATTTCTATGTACAGAATAGAACAAATGTTTATTTTTTATTATCGGTTGCACAATCTAACACAATTTAAAGTTTAATGGCATTCTTTCTGCTTATAAATATCAGTTACAGATATATATGTATTTATATTCTGTTTTCAAATCAAATAATCGATTTTATCGCATGATGAAGATTGTTTTCGTTTCAACCAAAGCAAAACGACACACTAGACATTGTCCTGATTTTCGCACAAGTTAACTAACTAAAATAGTCTCCATTTAAAGGCACCTTTCCTTCGAGTTTTAACGAATGTAAAGTACTGGACTCGGACTTTAAGATAGACTATTTTTCCGAAAAAGACACCACCTAGTTTTTGAGTTATCTGGTTCACAATATGATTGTTTGACAACAACAAGGCACTTATCGAAGAGAATATTCACTTAGACAAATTAAATGTTAATGGTCAAGTTCTGAATGAAATTTGTTCAACTAGGATGGCTTTCCGGCTTTCTCTTCGGGCCAATTCAAATCAAATTCAAATCAATTACTCGCTGACAGAACTAAATGAAAAACCTAATTATTTGAGCAGAGTTCATGTATCAGTATATGTGGGCCGTTCTATTTAAATTTGACATTTTAAGCTCGGTATTTTCCTTTCGCTCTTTCTGTTTCATTCGCCTTACCATATGCTGTTTTTCTAACATCATAGTTCAATTTAGGACTGCAAACATGCCGCGTTATTTTTCTACTGTCTCAATTGCATCGATTTTATTATCTTACTTATGTTAGTTGTAAAAGATATAAGAACATTTCCGTTTTAATGAACGAAATGAAAAAGAATAAATTTTCTATTTTAGCGTGAATTCAGTTTTCTATCTTTTCTCTCTCACTGTGAATTTAATACATAATTCGCCAACTTGATCAATTGATATCGCATTAAGTCGCGTAGTTGTATTATGGGGGGGAGGGGGTTAGTTACTTGCCTCTTTTATGCTAACTACACAAGTTACACATTATGCTCAGCTATTTTTCAGAAAAAGATCTAATGTAAAAATTTCTGGCGTATCGTTTTGCTGTAGTTGAAAAGAAAAAGATCTTCATAATGCGATAAAATCGATTATTTGATTTGAAAACGGATATATATAAGTACATTTTCATGTGTAACTTATATTTATAAACAGAACGCTATCACCAGAGATTGCTTAATTCGTAGCACTGAAGTTGATATGATTTTAAATGTTTATTTAGAAAATATTGAGATAAAGAAAAAGGCTTTCAGTAAAGTTATTTTCTGTCGACGTTTCGAGTTCACATGAAGTCATTTTCACATCCATTTTCTGTATTGTCTAGATACACCAGCTTTTCAAGCACATCGACGTATACAGTAACAAATCATTTTGTATTGACGATGGGTACAAGACGTGTTGGTCTATAGTTGTTAAGATGGCTCATCGTTCAGTTTAATTTAAGAATTTTATTTTAAATTCAGATTAATTGATGAGAGCAATGAAGACAGTTCAATCTCGCTTATGACGCAATGCGATAGCTCGTAACACGAAAAACTAGATACAGTCACAAAATGGGTCACTCCGTTTTGACACGTACTGGTTCGGAGAGTGTTTAGCTCTGGAATGACCTAGACAGCTGTTTTCTAAATCAGTTTTTGACGCTGATTCAGAAAAATATAGTTAGAATTTTCTAGCGTGCAATACAACTTTAAAAGAATCACTTCCAGGATGGAGGTCGGTTTTTGAGGCTTTTAAGGTCTTCGCAGTTTTTCGCATTTTTTTCCATGAAGAAAGAGCTTTTAACCTCTTGGATGCCGCTATTTTTCCTCTTCCGCGTCCAAAGGCATGCATATGTAAAAAAACGATTAAATATCTCTCCTTGCTTGCTGTTGTTTTCGTCACATGTGTTCCACTGGCAGTTTTTTTTCGTTAAAACGATAGAACGAAAAAGCATTTGCAACATATAAAATTTCCTTCATGTCATCTGTAGATGCCTTACGGCATTCAAAAGGTTAAAAGCTGCGAAGGTGAAGTTTGAGATCAGCTCAATGCGGCAAATCAGAATATGTATAATAAAGTCAGAAAAGCTTTTTACTGCAATTTTGAATTAGCTGCACCTTACCCCTATTTCGAATTCGTTTAACTTTCCTCTACAAAATGGCTGTGCTTCTCGCCAAGTTTGTCAAATAGATAGTAATTCTTCTTCTTCTTCGCCAGTCATTTTAGCTCCTATGTTTTATACTTTGTCGATTTTGAATCCTCTTGCGCCTACTTTTGTACCTATCAAATCTAAGTTTTTGACAATTTCTTATAATATTCAGAGCCTTACTAAGAACTTTGCCGTACTTGAACAGTTCATAAATTACCATAAACCTGTCGCTGTTTGTTCTGTGGTATCTGAAAAATTTATCATAAAAATGCATTTATTATATATCATTACTTTTATCGGGAATGGTGTGTAGCCTATCCAACTGCCTCAGAATTTAATTGTGATGTACTATCCATTTGAAAAAATGCCTGTTTTTAAAAAAGAAAAGTTTTCTCCCTATAACAGAAACGCACACCGAACCACGTTGATGGCCCATGGAATCACTTCTCATAGTTCTGGAACCTCGAAATACACTTCTTTCTATGCAGTTTTTCACGCTGATTTCGAAAACACTTTTGAAAGGTCCCAGAACCTCGTGGAACCGAGATATAGTCAGGTTTTTGAAAATTGGTGATTTTTCAAAAAAACGGACCCTTCCAATTTTAGTTATCCAATTTTAGTTATTGGAACTATAAGTTTACGGAATAAAACTAATATTTTTCATCACTTTAAGCAAACCTGTGGTCTTTATATCCTTTATAATGTAAAGAGATTTAAAATTTTGTGTCGTTTGGAAAAAGGTTTTTAATCTAATGGATTTGATCAGGTTTAAACTACCAAAAGAAGTGCGCAAAATCTGTCGACATCAGTCATAGGTTAACAAATAAGATCTTTTTCAACATTGTTTAAAAGTGTTCACGGTAAAGTACCTGTGTTACGACGTACGTGACACATTTTTCCGAAGATCAAACACAAAGAAATAGGATTTGTTTCAAACCGAAACAGAATACAGTCATAAATCGGCGATCCAAGGTCTTATTTTTTGTTTTTCGCTATGCTGTTTATTGATACGCTCGTAAGCGCTGGCAAAAGTAATGAAAAAAGTAAAAATACAAAAAGTTTTGTTTACAATGTAGGTCATTCTCTCCTTCTACATAGCTCAGCCCAAGGCTAGTTTGCAATAACATAAAAAATTAACATACAAAAAACCAGAAAGAAAAAAGGAAAGAAAAATCTAGAACCGATTTAACTAAGCGGACTAGTATTTCAACTCACAGTTATAGTTGTCTAGAAATGAAAGCCATTCGAGAAGACAACATTCATGATTCTTGATCATCTTTTTTACACGGTTTAGTCTGAAAAAGTGACCTAACCCAAGTTTCTTCCTATCGATTGCAAGGAAATCCCAATAAAAAACGTCATTAAAAAAAAAGGATTGGCCTAAGTCAAATATGTGGCTTCGCACAAGCATTTTTCCTAAATAGGATTTAATATAAAAATTCAGATCGTTTTCGTTAATAAAAGAGAAAAGATCGTGCGCCAATACGAAATGGCATCTATAGACTATACGGATTCCTACTCGAAATTTGCGGTAGAATAGATCCTGTTTTGATTTTGGTAGCAAGGGAAAAAAGCAGAAGATCCACGTGAAGAAGGGAAAAGCGTAGACGAAGAAGCAAAGTCGAAGAACTTTGGTTGAGGTATTTTTATTTCGCTTCAGCCATTTTAATTTTGAGTAAGACGTTTGAATGTTTTCTGAACAGCTATCGATCGTAGGTTTTAGCAAAAGCTTGTCCGTCCACGTAAAACCTAAGTATTTAAAGACAGATACTACTATTAATTTAACATTGTTCATATAGATTTCGATCTCAGGTTTAATTACTTGAGAATGGAAAAGTTGTACGGCTGTTTCTGATATATTTATTGGTTGCTTCCACTTTATTGAGTAATTAAAGAGATTATTATACACTTTCGTACCTTCCTCATTTAAAAAATTATAGCATTTTAACAAACTACTTGAAACTGGAGGGACAATAATTGTCCTTAGATCGTCAGCGAACAGATGAGCAGAAAAAGCTCCTACACATTTCACTAAATCAGCATGGAAGATAATAAAAATAAAAGGGCTTAGTGCACTACCTTGAGGGAGTCCTATGTGTACTTTAAAAATACCCGATTTAAACTTTCCGAATATAACGAAGACTTTCCGGTCACTTAACCAACTTACAATCAATTTTAAAAGCTCAAGAGGCATCCTTAGTCTACAGAGTTTAACAATTAATCCCATGTGCCAAACCATGTCGTATGCTTTTTTATAATCTACATAGACAGCTAAAACAGGGATGTTTGCCGCAAGGTTATTTTTTACCTCTTGATAGATTGACAGAACACGTGTTTGAAGTAGTCCATTTTCCCTAAATCCGGATTGTTCCGGAGACACAATACTATTTGAGTTCGCTCAGCCGTTTACTCTTTTAAGAATAATTTTTTGGTACAGTTTTGAGTGTGTGGGTAATAGGGATATTGGTCGAGTGTGTTCGCAGGGGGGAATATCTGATTTTAGTTTATTCAAGATAACCATTTTTGCAAGTTGCCACTCGTGAGAAAATATACTTTTAGACAGCCATTCGTCGAAACAAAAACATAAACAGTCGATAAACGCCGGTGTAAGTTTTTTTATCATAAAATTTGATATATTGTCAAAACCTGCTGAGTTTTTTGGTTTTAAGACTCTTATTAAGTTATTAATCTCATAAGCTGAAGTTAGAGCTACAGTATTTGAGCATGAAGCTAGTTTTATCATAATTTCCTCGTACTCAATTTTGCACTGTGTATCATCTGGGTTGTTAGGATCACAGAAAGGTGCTGAGAATTGTTCTGAATAATATTTAAACAAATTTCCCGTTATCACTTGCTGATCAGAAATAGTGGTGTCGCCTACACGTAATTTGGAAAAGGGGGGAGATTTCGGTCGATAAATGCGAGACAAGTTTGACCAGAAAGCAGTGTCTGATTTTCCATGAGATCCTCCGATGTTTGATAGAAATTTATTCCATCTGTCAGATTTATATTTCCATATCTCTTTTTTTATTTCTTTTGACATTATTCGTAGTCTGCTTCTATCTTCCTTGTATCTATTGTGGTAATATTTATTACGAACAGTTCTCACCACTTTTAGTTTTTTCAAAACAGCCTGTGGGAGGGATGGTTTTCACTTATCATTATCGAGCCACACAGTCACTCTGTATTTTAATGCTGATAAAAAATTGGTATACAATTTATACCAGTCTACTGCGGATACCTTCTTCTGTAGATCTACCCAGCAGTCCTGAAGGAGCGATAATAAAATTTCAAAGAAATTCCATTTCGTATGTGAAAAACTATCTACAGTTGTAAAGGTAATAAATTCTGACCTATAAACAATTGGCCAGTGGTCACTGGTTCCAAAAACGTGAGTCTCCCCGTTTATTCCGGGAAAATTTGTGAATGTGAAGTCAATATTTCTGTCTGATTGTCTGGAAGAATTGAACGTTCCCGGAATAAACAAGAGGTTATTTTGATCTCGCCACTTTTTAATATTTTTTCCTTTTTGGCGCTACCCCACTCCTTTACCGCCGCATTAAAATCGCCTGAAATAATTGTGTTTTAAATGATAAACGGATTTAACTCATCTAGATTTCTCTTCTGGCTTTTCGGCCAGTACACGCCGATAATTCTTAATGGTTCACTTATCCCTGAAATGTTGATAACCACTGTATTTTATAACTTCGTTTCGACTTTCGATGCTTTTAAATGTTTCCCTACCGCGATCGACACCCCACCACGTCGATTCAAACCTTCCTCATGAAACATACTAAAGTCTGGTATTTTAAAAGAATTTCAAAGTTCTCCAACTTTAGTACAAACTATGAAGGATGCTTCGACATTATGGATTAAGTCTAGCACTTCCAGAGCTCTGCTGCCCAATCCTTGGACGTTGAAAAGGCAAAAGGAAAGAGAGTAAATTTCTTATTAGAGAAAACCCTCTTTTTTTCTCCAAAACATTCCCATTCGAATAAAATCCAATCTAGAGATCTCGAGCTATACCACCCTGCAAGTATTACAACAATATTATTTACCACACTGTCAGATAAACCACAAAATTTCAGTCTATCCGAGGCTACTTCTATAAGGTTACATTGATTTAAAGGTACAAAGATAGACGCTAATGGGTTAAGCATTTATGTAAAAGACAACTATGCGAGAGAGACGGTTCCTTGCCTGACTTCTTCATTCGTTCCTAGCAATTTGTTCGATGTTGTTATTATTGTTTTAATAAACCGACCGGGTGGATCCATTGCTTTGTAATCTAGTCTTAATTTTTCTTCACTCTGTAAACAGAGAAGAGTGAATTCATTTAAATCATTTTTTATTTTTTTATCCACATTTGGTATTAATGATATAATGGGTTTCATTACATTTACTGCCAAATTTTTAAATGCTTTAAACATTTCACTCATTTTAATTTTGTTCGATCGACTATTATGGTCCACTATTTCAACTTGTTGACGAAATCTGCTGAATTTCACCCATTTGTTTCTCAAATTTTAACTCAAAAATATCTTTCAATTGGGTGAACAGTTGAGAATTTGATAGGTCATCATTTGGATGAGACCCTTCTTGCTGTAAGCTATTACGATTGTTTTTTGTAAGGTTTAAAACAGGAAAATCGTCTTTATTGAGAATGAAACCCGGTTGTTTTTGTTGCATTTGTTGTTGTAGTTCAGGGCGCTTTAGAACACCATCGTATAACGCCTTTTTAACAGCATTATTTAAATCGCTACGGTACTGTTGTATCACAGCACAGACTGGGTTCAACGATTGATGATTCAGACCACATTGAGCGTATGATGGTTGCTTATTATATACTTCATTGTGATTGGGATTGAGTTCTTGTAAACAGATTTTACATCTAAATATTGATTGATCACATTGATCTTTTGTATGTCCTATTTTCCAACGTTTTGTACAATACGTTAATTTATTGGCCGGAAGATACTGTGTAATTGGGCGAATTAAATTACCTATACCAATTCGCTCTAATGCTAACAAACCTTTGTGCTCGTTCAGATCACTGACCGTGAAACGGTAATCATGTGTAGATCTTTCATACGAATAGACAATACGTCTAAAATTTGCAGCTGATTTTGCCGATAGTTTTACTTCGTCTTCTACTTGCTTTATACTGAATGTTTGAGGAACGTACCTTACAACTAAGGTGAATTGTTCCGGTACGAAGTTTGGTGTTGAAACCTTAATGTCTATTCCATTTATTGTTGTCGGCCAAACCTTCTCTGCTAATAATGCAAAGTAATCTTCTTTATTTCCAACTCTAATTTTAAACTGTTGTCCAGCATATCGTGCCAAGATGAACTTGCCTATTAGTTTGACATTTTGCTTCTTAAAATAGTCGTACAGTTGTTCAGTGATATAAACCACGGACAGTTTTCTGATTTTGTCTGTAAAGTTGATTGTGAAACACGGTAGATTATGTGCCACTGGGCGCCTCATTTGTTCGAACCGCACTTTATATTGCCTTTGTGGAAGTGGTGGAGGTGATGATGCTTGGCGATCAAAACGGTTCACGGTTTGATTATTCTGCCGTTTTATACCTCCAATATAACCATCGCTAACTTCTAATCGATTTCGTTTCGGTGTTGACGTTTTGTTTTGCACGTTCCAATTTTTCAATAGATTATTATTGATTGTCGTCGAGTTCTGTAGTCGGGTATGTTGCTGTAGCGAGTTGTGCTGAAATGTAGAGGCGTCTTGTAATTGATTTTGCTCTTGTTCACTAGGTGAACGTCTTAAGGGTTGTGGGAACGAAATTATTTGTGCATTTTGGTTATTCTCAAACACCGGTTGAATTTGTATCTGGTAATTTTGCCCGTAGTAACTTGTGTACCCATTTGCTTGATACTGTTGCTGAAAAACTGGTGGGCCATATCGAGAATACAGAGCATTTATATCCAAAACTTCCTGACCATTTCTATCAACTGTCATATACTCGTTTACATTTCTGATTGAAACTAATTGTTGAAAGTTCTTATTTCCATCACTTTCATAACTTTTATTCCATAATCTAACTGTTTACTAAGATTTTTATTACTATTACCGTTTGACCCTATTGTTTTATCAATCGTAAAATCATGGAATAAAAAAGAAACGAGCTATAATAAAAACTGAGCTAAGCGTTTGGTCTCATTTTGCACTAAACACAGAAACTATAACTGCTGTCGAATGTTGTAACGAGAAAACGATCAGTTCGAATTTGTAGAAAAAATCTATCTTGGACTCAGAGGAGATTTTAAATCCATGGAATAATGAAAGATGAAATTAATTTCGAGTATTCGGTAAATAGCATTGTTGCCCTCGATTATCAGCTTAATACCGAAATAGGAATACAGTCATAAATCGGCGATCCAAGGTCTTATTTAAAATACAAGAATACCGGCTTGTGTATTATTTACTGTATGGTCATCTTCTCATGAGTTTTTGCCATCTCGGTCGTGAAATCCCTTCTTCTTTAACTGATTTAACAACATTGCTCTGCTTTTATGGCAAAATTAGTCAGTAATTGATTCAGTAGTCAATCTAACGTAGGATGCTGTCGTTCGGCTGGTAAAACGTAAAATTCGTACTAGATCATACCATTTTCATATTTAGACAATGTTATGTCATAAAGACATAACGATGATTGACGTTAAATGTAAAAATTGTGAGCTTGGCAGTGCAAATGGATTTAGCAACGCTTTTAGAGGAAAAAATTGATTACGAAATAGATTGTTTAAGTTCGGAGTTGAGACTTGACTCGCGTTCTTCTGGCCACATTTCCATCGTTTGTCAAAGGATTATTATCTTTGGATAAAACTGAAACTGCGAGTCGTTTTCTCTACAATATCAAACAGTTCATTACTAGTTTCGGAGTTGTTTTCTATTGGCCTTCCGCATATCGATTCAAAAACTTATAGAAGCGCTTAATTATTGAGCAGTCCATTGATGGATGTATCAACAAAAGAGTGCCCAATAGTAGTAAGGGGACATGGTTGAGTTGGCAAATGACTCGATTCACGATATGATTCGACACATCATTCGGAGATACGTGATTTTCTGCAACCAAGCATTGGATGATACCACGTAGTATCATCTGTCATACTCTACAAATCCAGAGTTGACTAAACCACCGCCTCGTCAAGCGACAAACCGAAATAGACTGTTGAGGAAAAAAGAATCGAGTATTTTTCTTTTAAGAAGTCCCACTATTCTCTTTTCAACTTTAGACAAGAGGAGTCATATTTGTTGATAGATGTTGAGTATAGATGAGACAAATTGGCTCGAGTCACTGAGTAACGAGTTACTGCTCTATATTAAGGAGGATATGGACGCCCACACACTCTATGGGCTTAATCATCGTTTTGATGTTTTTCTTCCATCGTGCCATCAACACGTCCTCTTCGTTAATTCAAAACAACACACAGAATTTTGGATTACACTGATATTCTGCATCAGTTCCTCGAAAATTTTTTTTCTGTCATTTTATGACAAGGTTGCCATTGATGATCAAGTTTTAGTTTTCTACGTCTAAAAATTTCGTTCGCTCTCCTTTCATGAAATACATCGATCTGTCTGTTTCCACCGCCTTTGCACCAGCATGGGCGAACGCGAAAGCTACAGCTTTTACGATGCCTTGTGCACCACCTGTTATTAATATGATTTTCCCTCAAGCAGTACCTATAAGTGTTGCGCGAGAATCAATTGCTTGATAAACATCATGATGAATAGTAGGAACGGGATCTTCAACAGATCGCATTTTCCCAAAGGATGATAATAATGATGTAATATCTCCTGAATACGATAGAGCAAGTAACGTGAAACGTGATTATCATACGTGAAATAGGCATATTACAAGAAAACCAAATAATCTTTATACAACATGTGGTAAGAGCAGGAAAAAACGCATAATAAAATAGTAATGAGCGTTACTTGACCTCCGAGCACAAAAAAAGCGAATAGAACCAAAAAATGACGAATCATGCAGTTAATTTTGTTCTCTTAAAAAGATTTGTTAAAGCTTTCTTTAGGCTTCCGCAGTATTTTACTACATATATAAACTTATAATTATTATGATCATGAAACTTACTTGACTCTAAAAAACATTCAGCCGTTTGTCAATAGTATTTTGCGGGATGATTTGATCGAAATTTCTCTTCAAACTTGAGTGATTAATCTGTTTTTTTCAAAGAAAAAATAGTCAGTGTACACTGTTCTTCGTCGAATACGTGTATTGTCTTTTCGACACGTACTTAAAAAGCTCCAACAATAAGAAACTTTTTCGGTCTTGGTGGATTTTTTAAATTTTATATGTAAAAAGTTATATGAATATTACACGTAACGTTCATCATTCTGATTCACTTGTCCCTTGACCGGAAAGGAATCGCTAATACCAAATTGTTTCTAGTGAATAATATAATTATCTTTCTTATTCACATTGCTTTCTAAAGAACATTCTAAACAAGCAGCAGCAAGCAAGCACTACCACAATTCCAACGACCATCGTTCTTCTTGCAAGACAAGAAATAATGAGATATATTCACAACAGTTAACTTCGTATTTCTAATCACTCTCGTATTATGTGTTGACCTGTGTCTTTGTCCGTGCAATAGAACTGCTGTCTACGCCCTAACACACAAGGGTTACGTCCCGGATGCCAGGACTAAAATGTGTCCATATGTGTTTTTCGTTTGTCTGAGCCTAAGTTTAGGAAACTATAGGAAACTCCAGGAAACTAAGAGACACTATGGGACACTGCAAGGAAACCGAAGAAAAGTGCAATGAAAGCCCGCCCATTGGCTACGCCACTAGTCTTTGACGGCCTGTCTAACCAGAAGGAATGGGACACTTTCTATTAATTGAACCGCATTGTTTAGATTTTCTTCGACTATTTATGCATTTTTCATATATACTTTATAATTTTTTTGAATAAAGTAGAAGGAAAGCTCAAGAATTGCAATAAAATAAGTCATAAACAACAAAACGAACATTTTTTACTGCGAAGTTGAAAGTGTGAAGTACTTTAACGTAAAGCAAATATTTACCAAAAAGACCACCTGTTATTTTTTTTTCTAGATAAATAATGATAATAAAAGAAAGGATCGATAACAAATAGTTAGATATAAAATAGTATTACCACTAAAAAGGAAGGTTCGAGGAAGTTTTATAATTAAATCCATGAAGCTTTCAATTTTACTATTGATTGGATGTCTGTTATTTATTGTTGTACAATCGACACAATCGGTCAATAAAGGCTTAATTATGCATGAAGGTAAAATGATTCTGTTTAACACCATACATTGGACCAAAAAACATTTATGCATAAAATTTTGTTGCTATAGGAACGTGTCCTAGACCACCACTTGGGTTAATGTGCCGTCGTATGGTCTGTATGCCTCAAATGATAGAAAGAACTTGTTCAAATGATGGTATATGCAAAGAAAATGAGAAATGTTGTCATGTACCATGTTCGTGTAAAATAAAATGCGTTGCAGTATGAAAAGTGTAGACTAAGACGACTTAATTTGCATAATCATTTTTAAATATTGTTATTGGTCTACTTTTATCATTTTTGGTGGACATTTATGACTATCTATATACTAATTTCTTATGTCTCACAGTGGGCAACCAGTTGGATATAAAACGAAAGTGTTATTTTTCAATGTTTAAACATTGGAAAAATTACTTGTCTTTGATCTGTCTTGACTTGAAATAAGCATTTTCAGAAATTAGGTTGAAGGCCGGAAAAACACATACTAAGAAATTTGTTCAAAAATCGCTATCCTCAGACCAACTTACTGGAATGGTTTAATCTGAAAAACTATCTGAAAAGAATTATTCATCTATGAGCTCCATTTTAATGAAAAGACCATTTCGATTGAACTCAAATTGCTACAGACAAAAAAATCTGGTAGGCTAAAACTGAGTATCAGAAATGCATCCTTTTGTATTTTGTAAACGCTACAAACAGCTAAAGTCCAATCGAGCTCAACCTTTTGCCAAATATTTCTCTATATGTGCTCTATCATTGACCACAGCGCCAATTAGCACCAGTAATTCTACATTGTGTCTTGGGATTTTGTAACGTTTCTTTCGAGATTTCCTATAAACAGGATACAGCATAGCTTAAATACTCGATCTTCTGAAATTACGAACTCATTCTGTTAATTACTGAGTGATTGGTGAATTTTTTAATATCAGGTAAAAAGGGTCTGAAAACTTTAATTTTCGTAAAACTCGCTTTTCGGTAGAATTTTAAAATTTTTCTAGAAACAAATATTGTACCGAGACTCAGCGTGGTCGATTACGCATGATTCATCCATCTTGAAGGCTACCAAATGTAAACATTCTTTGAAGGCTAAATTTTGTAAACAATCTCGTTGTGATACTAGAAATCACCGCTATCGATTACAGATAATACTTATTTTTAATCGCGAAAAACCTAATGAAAAATCCCGATTTTCTGGAGAACCGAGTCCAAGCGAAAAACTTTCGAGCAGATTTCTTCGTGTCGGTTTCTTCGTGACGGTTTGTCACGCTTTTATGGTCGAGAGCACTACAATCAACGTGAATATTCTAGAAATGAATTTTCTATGGGAGCCTGAATACGAAATTATCTTCATTAGGTATCTAACTTATCATTTTCAGTAAATTATTCTACGATGCCGCATTATTCACAATCCAACAAATGCTACTTTGGTACTTCTGAGTTCAAAATGGTCAATAAAATACATTAATTAAAAACTTGAAACACTTAAAAGGCAAGCTGTGCAGTTTTTTATGGGACCTGCGAGTAAATAATAAAAACTGAGCTAAGCGTTTGGTCTCATTTTGCACTAAACACAGAAACTATAACTGCTGTCGAATGTTGTAACGAGAAAACGATCAGTTCGAATTTGTAGAAAAAATCTATCTTGGACTCAGAGGAGATTTTAAATCCATGGAATAATGAAAGATGAAATTAATTTCGAGTATTCGGTAAATAGCATTGTTACCCTCGATTATCAGCTTAATACCGAAATAGGATTACAACGTCCGACAAGCAATATAAAGGCAATGTGTTCAGATCCACTATATCCCAGTTTCAAAATATTATATCAGCGTTTAACCGCGTTAACCGCTGAAAAAACGCGTTTCAAAGCAGATACGTTTGGAATATGTTTTTGCATTTTGATTTTAAAGACATGTGTTTGAAAGAGATATAAAAAAACACTAAGAAGTAGAGTGAAACGCTTTTTTTAAAAAGTAGCCATCAAAAGCGTTCCAGCAACAATGTTTTGATATAAAACAGAAGTGGAATACATACACCAAATAACAGTGAAAACAACAAACAGAACAAAGAAGAACGACAATAGAGAAAAATATTTATATTGTTTAAAAATAATAATGGACGCCGTCATAATCCTCTAATCTAATCTTATAACCCGCTGTCCAATGGAACAAAGACGACTAGATTCCCTTTTTCACCAATAGTACTGCCATCAGTCACGCCCACAGCTAGAAATAAAAGGAGGAAACAGATAGTGTATAACTCACGTGGTTCACGAGCGCCTCCTAAGAAATACATCATCCCAATACAACAATTGTATCCTAATCTTACTGATGATTGTAGTGGCTGCATGTGATAACAACTTCACGCTATCACTATTGTTGTATTCCCGCAATTTCAAAACGTATATATACATGCACAATCTTCCATGCATTGAGTTATCGAGTGGTTCTCTTTTTACTAGTAGTTTGAAGGTTAGATCTCGTTCGGTTTTTATTCAAGGACGAACCTCTCTAACATTGGTAGCAAATTATGAGAAATTTTGGAAAATTAAACCATAATGCATATGTAATACACAAGCACATACGTATGCACTGTGTATCTTTATAGGATTAGGACACCCATGTATACAGAATTTAAAATGAAACATAATAAATAAAAATAATAGAGAAATAAAATGAATTACCACGCATTAGATACGCTCAACAACATATAAAGTATAGGATAAATTCTGTATTTCAAAAGAGGAGAAGAAATACAAAAGACGCAGTGTGACAGCCATGTCTGCCGATAATGGTAAACAGTTCTATCTACCTGATTTTATTTGCTAACATATCACACAGACTTAAACATATTTCTCTCGCACTCACACGATCGTTGGATATATGGTGCAGCTGATCATATATGCAAATAATGAAGCAGATCAACCCATTATTTCTCACAAGAATTACAATTTCTTAGAAGATATCAACCGTTTTCGAGGTTTATGTATAAAAAGAAACTCTTAGAAGTTTTCTGCGATGATTTCTTTTATCCTCATCATCAGGAAAACTCGAGAGATTTTAATGGATGATAAACAAGTTAATATGGAGAGACGCTGAATACAGCATGCTACGCAGATCGGCTGCAGATGCGCAATTCTACAACTGCTTTTTATGTCTCGACTGCCTGTGTTGATGAATTCAAACACGAAACACAACTCTCGGCAGAAAAATAATCAGGTGAGTTTGTATTGCTCCAAAAACGAACTCCAACAAAAGAAAAGAGGTCGACTTCATTAAGATCTCTCGACGTCTGATAGTGGTGATGATGACGATGATAAAAGAGAGCATCGCAGAAAACTTTCATGAGTTTTTTTTATACACAAATGTCGAAAACGATTGATATCTTCTATAAGTTTAATATCGGTACTTTCTCGCTCTTTAAATTAATGGTAAGATAGAAAAATAATGGATGCTTTCATCCTGTATGTGAAAGGTCACGTTAGATGTTTTATCAAAGAACGCATATTCGATAGAATACAAAGATTATTTTCTTGTTATTTTATATCTTTGAGAAATGCGGGAATGAGAATAACAACATAATAAACAGATGTTTCCGTTTTGACTTATTCCATAGTCTTCATTCTCTAATATTTTAGGGGAAGGAAACTCCTTTTCACTGAAACATCCAAAAGTAGGTCGAAAAAGAGCAAATGTGTTGTTCTAAAGAAAGAAATGAATAAACCATTCATGCCAAAAGATTAACAAAAAATCTTTATATTAGTGCAGAGCACAAGGTTCCACAGAAATGACAAGAAAAACATTTACAGTGCGTACAATATCTTCTCTTTGGACAAAAACAATTTTATTCTGTTCTGTTTTCTGTATTTACATTGGTGTACTGGCACATAATTATAAAAATAGTTTCTGTGTAAATAGTTTCTGCGTTAAAGGCTAACATATAGACATTTTCTCTTCTTTGTTCAGCTCTCTTCGAGAAAAAGTAGTGAACAAGCAGAAAGGGAGAGCAAGAAAACTTGATCGATCCCATTCTGCACAAGCAGCTTTTCATGTGCCATTCTTACTGTGCCTACAACTGACTGAGTACCGTAGCACCTTCTCTACATCTGTTGAGATTTTTTTATCTTTTCTTGTTACATTGCGAAAAACATAAGCAGCAGAGATGATGCCAATTATGATTTCTTCATTTGTAGGGTGCAGCACCAATGAAAAAAATTATCGAGGGAGTTGCTTACTTAAGCAAAGAATTTCTTTAGAACGGATTTTAGTTCGTTTTGGAGTCTGTGAAGATAACCTTCTATATGAAGAAGAGTTTTTCGAAAGCAAAGGAAAAATTTAGTTTTTGTAGTAATGAGAATCTTAATTTACTTTTGGATTTCCCTTCAAGAAGATTGCAATTAGCGAGTAAAAGAGAAGAAAGCTAAGAGTCGCTAGAAAAGCAGAAAGCTTTAGTCAAAAGTACAAAAAGATTTAACAAGAAGGCAAGAAGTGTTTACTAAACCCTTTTTTAGGGGTTTAGTATAGCGTGCCGTATGTTTGCTCGCTTTTTCAGTCGCAGAGAAGGAAACTTTTCTATACATACTTGGCGAGCTTGTTATAGTAGCTGATGTCGTTGTTGTGCTGGTTGATACTAAATGAACAAATACCTATACCTACGACAATTTCTCTTTGTTTATTACAGAATCCGCACTTACAGGAACCCGTTCAACAAGCCGAAGTGTTTCCTTGTTTTTGTGTGCAGTTTACCCTAAAATAAATACATCCTTGCCGACCATTATTGCATGTAATATTAAGTCTAATACTTTTACAAGTTAAGAATAATGCTGTAAGAGAGATGAAGAAAAGGCACGGTTCGGATTCGGAGATCATTTCATTCCACATACCCAAGTTCGCGTAATTCGTTTCTAATTTAGCCACATTCAATGCGCTTTGTGTCGTTGCATAAAAGACATTCAGATCCGCAGGTCTTCCTTTAACATCAGTGTAACTCGTGATCCATTGACCATTCCTTCCATTCAGATATGCGTATTGGCCACTCCACCGAATACCATTACACTCCCCGGGCGGCATTTAATGTACTTCCGTTGCTGAGGCGAATGTCGTCGTATAAGTTTACCTGCTGATCTCTCGGGCCGTGCGGCAGGTAGAGTGAACGACGGAAAGTGCGGTGGTGTGAAGCCATATTGGAATATTCATGATATCTAGGATACGTAGGATATTTAGGGTATGTAGCATATTTAGGATATTAGGGACATTTAGCGTATTTTGGATATTTAGGGTATTTGGGATACGTAGAACACTTACGACACCTAGAATATCTAGGATATGTAGGTTATGTCGCATATTAAGGATATTCAATAGGATATGGAATATTAAGGAAATGCGGGATACTTAGAATATATAGGATATTTTGGATATTTAGGAAATTTTGAATATTTGCCATATTTAGGATATCTAGGACATGCAGAATATTTAGGATATTTAGCATGTGTAGGATATTTACTACCTTTACCTTATTCACGATACTTAGGATATCTAGGATATTAAAGACATTTAGGATATTTTGAATATTTAGGATACTTAATATCGTAGATATCATAAGTGTCGTACATGCCCTAGATAGGATATCTACGATATTAAGTATCCTAAATATTCAAAATATCCTAAATGTCTTTAATATCCTAGATATCCTAAGTATCGTGAATAAGGTAAAGGTAGTAAATATCCTACACATGCTAAATATCCTAAATATTCTGCATGTCCTAGATATCCTAAATATGGCAAATATTCAAAATTTCCTAAATATCCAAAATATCCTATATATTCTAAGTATCCCGCATTTCCTTAATATTCCATATCCTATTGAATATCCTTAATATGCGACATAACCTACATATCCTAGATATTCTAGGTGTCGTAAGTGTTCTACGTATCCCAAATACCCTAAATATCAAAAATATAAATTTTTAACCTGCGTTCTTCGTATATACAACACATTAATCATCTGCTGCAATACAGAACTATTCTCTAGTGGAAGCGCTTAAAACAGGAAAGCAAGAGCTTGAGATACTATTTTGGCCAGACTTCCTTGGATGTTTCTGGCCGTGGGACAAATAATGCTGCTAGGTTCATAGATTACTAAAAACCACTCCTCAGCGTCTTCATTAATATACTATCTCTGTGATCTCACGAGAGGGCATCTGCCTTGTACGCAGATGACCTCTGCTTCGCATCCTATCTGATGACGCTTTGTTTGATGTTTTTCTTGTGATTGCTTGCTGAAATCTCTTACCCAACAAGAAAATGTTCTTCCCGTAATTTCTTGGTGCAAGGAGTTTCAAGAACTATAGAAAAAACTACTATCTGTCAAGAATAAAAAAACCACATTTCTTGTCCGAACAAAGCAAGATTTTAGGTGTTTCCTTCATCCAAGAAAGTGCACCAAAGTTGGTAACTCGCTTCGAACACGTCAATGAGTGTGATCATAAATGAAAAATGGGATATTTTCTACAAAAATCTCGCTAAGCGTCCTGTTATCGACAGGCTGGGTCATTGATCAATCTATCCGGTTCCTTCTTTGAACCAATATGTCGCATTTAGTGAGTTTCAGTAAAACACAGAAGCCTAGGGTTGAGAAACATCCATTCTGAAGAAAGCACTTTTCTGTGTATGCCTCTGTTTTTTTGTACTTTGGATTCGCGTTACGCCTATATTAAGTTTTTGTCGAAAAACACGGTTTGGGCCTTTAATCTTTGATCTCTCAGTCAGACAAAGTCCATTGGACGTGACATTTTTACTGTGACCACTAGTCAGAGTGGCCATGCTCCACTGAAAATTTGAGCTATATCACTCAATTGGTTCCATAGTTTTCGAAAATTTGGAAAATTTTTCGAAATTTGTCCTTATTACGTATGAGTGTGGTTCGAGGTGGAAGCATCGACAGAGCTGATATTTTGAGCATCTAAAGAGATAGTCAGAACTAAAGATGGTAAAAGTTTGAGCTCATTCCAACACTCTCAGGCGCAGCTATACAGTTTTCATTACCAGTAGTATGTGTTTATTCTTTCTATGAGAGCAATATGAGTTATATGCGATAATGAAAACTATATAACTGCGCCTGAGAGTGTTGGAATAAGCTCAAACTTTTACCATCTTTAGTTCTGACTATCTCTTTAGATGCTCAAAATATCAGCTCTATCGATGCTTCCACGCAAATTTCGAAAAATCTTCAAAATTTACGAAAACTATGGAACCAATTGAGTGATATAGCTCAAATTTTCAGTGAAGCATGGCCACTCTGACTAGTGGTCACAGTAAAAATGTCACGTCCAATGGACTTTGTTTGACTGAGAGATCAAAGATTAAAGGCCCAAACCGTATTTTTCGATCAAAACTTAAAAGAGGCGTAACTCGATCCCAAAGCACCATGGGCACAAACCAACTTAGGGTATTTCACTACTCACGGAGGTCTACAAGATGCAAGTAGTCCGAGTTCAAAGCGATTTATAACCTCAAGAGGGTCGCAGGCCGTCGATCAAGACAGAAGTGTGTGGTTCAGAGCAGAGTAGATTTGCGGTTAGTAATTACGTGAGCAAGGGGAAACATCATGCCAGTGCGATGTGTAACGACAGTAGCTCTTCTTATAGTAAGTGATCATTAAGGAAAATCTGCTTCGGTCAGAAGAAAGTTCGGCCAGTTAAGGAGTGCACGTCGAAGCAAGCACCGAACGCGCGTAGCGAAACAAGCATTGTGTAAATTGCTGTATAATGGTTCTTGTTTTATCAAGCTTTTGGCTGCTGACAGTGGTTTCCCATTGATTTCTCCTAGCCCGCTTCGGTTTTCCTTACTTTCGGTTAGTTTCCTAGCATCTAAGAAGAAGCCGAAAAAATCTACGAGCAGATAAAGGTAAACTATGAGAAACTCTTAGTAAGTTGCCCTCTGTTTGCCACGAAATAATACTAGATCAGTTAATCTAAATTGTTTAGCTTCTCCTTTAAAGAAGAATTTAAAACAGGAAAGCTCTTATTCAAGAAAGAAACTTTTATTGTTGATTCATTCAAACGTGCACCCTCAGTGGATACATCACAAAAAGATTAATAAATGAGAGTAATTACGTAAGAAGAACACAAAAAGAGTTGAACATTCAGATTGAAATGGCAAAAATATCATAGTCAGTTACTGCTTCAACAGACTATCATCATTACAATAATCTGTAAAACAACAATAAACAGTCCATGATTCTTGAACTATTCCCCATGTATGAAAATTTCCACTTTCACAACCGCTATTTGTAGCATTTCTTATTATGCTATTTCTTGTATCTAAAGGCTGACCAGGTATAGCTATATCACCAAATTGAGCATGTCGTTGTATTATCTGCAATTATAAGAATATTGATAGACAGTATTCGTATCTATCACATAAAACGTGTCAAGCCACGACGCTTACGCGCAAAAATAATTAAATACTAACTGCTATAGTATCAGATCAATATATAATAGGAATCTGAACAGGAATTATGTAAGTGGGAGCATACCTTATTCCAATGTACCCTATAAACCAAAAATACGTCTCTCATTACGTCAATCAAAGGTAAAGATCAATTGCTTCTTGACGGTCTTTCTTACCGTCAGGGTAGATTAATCTAATGTTGTGTAAAAGGTGATTGTAAAAGTTACGTTTGTTATAGTAGTGTAGTATCATGAAATGGTGATATTGCTATACTACCAAATTTTCAAGTTACCGCTACAAATCAGCAGTTGTTATTATATGATAATAACAGCTGCCACTAAAGATTATTAATAAACGCTAGCAAAGAGAAATTAGATCCTTTACATGGATGTGAAAGTGGACATTGTGATAGTAGAGCCTCTGTTTCAGACGAAAAGCTGCCTTCAAGCCCTGCGGGATAATTTCTTGCGTCGCTTTTGATTATTTTTGAGCGAAAGCGTAGTGTACGATTAATCCAAATACATACCGAACATGCATTTTTCTTTCCTTTAGTAGTTGTGACAGTAACAATTCCATTGGGATTGAACGGTCTATCGCAATTATTTGTGTCCTTCGAATCAGGACCCTTCCACGTACTCTCGCACGAATAACATTTTATTGGATTTGTGGTCCATTTATTAGCTAAATGAAAAAGAAAATGGACATAGTAGTAGTAAACCTCTTTTCGGCTTGCATGTATTCAGACTTCTACAAGCAGAATATTGCTTATGAAAAATCGACCTGATCGATTTTTTAAAATACTCAGGATACGTGATCAAGTGACGAGGGAAGTACTCTAACTGATAAATTGCGTTTTTCGCCAAATCTAGTATGTTATGGGTTATCGATCATGCTGATTCCGAATATCCTTCGAATCGCTGCTCTGAAAACCCTCTGTGACGGACATTTCTATCAAATTTAAAAGCCTTGCTGTTCTCAACATAAATGGCGTTCATCGTCCGTTAAATTTAAAAGGAAACGAAGTCAAGGACACCGACAGACTTTCAGCCGCTCCTATTTCCTCCATCAGTTGTGTCTACATTTAGTCGGCTGTCACATATTCCTTTACGTAACAATTCTTTGCAGGTACGCCCTTTCAGAACTTTGAATGGACAGTAGCGGTAAAAAATTTCTTTCGAACATAAATTTTATCTTACTGTCGCGTTTGTTGTTATACAAAGTGGATGCTAATAAAGTATTTAATGATAGAAACAAGACAAAAAACGTTAAAATATAATGCATTCTTGCTTTTCGACTGTAGGACGATTATAAATCAAAATATTTTCACTGATTAAAGCTTTTTCTAGTTTTTGATTAAAATAAAAAGACCGTGTAATTTTGAGAATAATTGTCTAATCGTGTATGCAATGCAACGTAAGTATGACTATATATTATATATATAAATACAGATGGATAATTTCTCATAATCACGTTAGTAGCAAACAGTATACATTTTTATTAAAATGTATCTACTAAATCAACCATACTAGGTACGATTAGATTAAACTTGTATTGGAAACAAAAACACCATCAATAGCAAACAGCTATTTATTTATTTATTTATTTATTAAAACCAATTATTCTCAAAATTACACGGTTATTCAGTATCTAGAGTTATTGATCATCCCTTACTGATGAATGTTTGTCCTGCTTGGAAATTTATTCGTTGCCGCAATGAATATTCATTTGCTCATCCATTGCTTTTCGTCCAAATAATCAGTAGAAAGTAAATCCGTAATAACATATTTTATTTTAAAGCAGTTTACCACTAAATTTGTTAATAAAAAACGTAGTGATAAATTTGTGAATCATTTTGCTAAAATTAGAGATTTTTGGACTGCTTCAATTGCAGCTAGAAACCACATATGTGATATCATATCGTAGAATAAAAATAGTCTGTCTTAAAGTCCGAGTTGACTAGTTTATATTCGTTAAAAGTTGAAAGAGGGTTAAATTAAGGCTATTTTAGCTAACCAACTTGTGCGAAAATCAGGAAAATTTCTGATGTATTTTTTGCTTTCGTAGAAAAGGAAAAAAATCTTCATAATGCGATAAAAACGTATATATAAATACGTATATATGTGTAACTGATATTTATAAACAGAAAAAATACAGTTCGGCTTTAAACTCTGTTAGATTGTGTAACTGATAATAAAAAATGAACATTTGTTCTATTCTGTACATAGAAATGTATCCGATTTCTTTCATTCAGCAAAGCAACAGAAAGAAAAAGGAAAGAGAATGATATTGATCTATATCTACGCGTAGACTATGATCTACGTCTATGATTAAACTTATTTTTGATGGCTTCACTAAGATATAATGGAAACTACGGGTACTTTGAACTGTAACGAAACAAATGTAAAGTTGCTGCTCTAATTCAAACTTTGATTTACATGACTACCTACGGCGTAATCATAACGAAGCAAAGAGCATCACAGTGGGCATTTTTAGCTAGAGCAAGCGGACTTTAGCTTTATGAGTGAACTAAAATTTCATGAACCATTTTTTTATAGGTTTTTCATGATCCTCTTTCTAATGCCATGAGAGTTGGGTTTTGAAAAAGTTTTCCACTGAGTTTTTCAGAGATCCGGTCTCTGTAAAACCCTTCAGAAAACTTTCTCAATATTTAAAAACGATGCCAC